>JAMDYH010000201.1:0-20000 GCA_023658055.1 Thaleichthys pacificus | reverse complement strand
TGCTACACCCTCCCTCCCCCCTCCCTCCCTCCCCCACCATCAAATCCCCCCGCCCCCCTCCCACCTTCTCCTCCCCCCAGCCATTCTGAGTGTATTATTTATTTTAGTTTGCCTGGGAGAGTTAAATATGGAATGTTTCAGCAACATAAAACACTTCCTGTTTTGACGAGTCTTTCACTGAAGCATTCCCTTCCACAGGCCGCCCCCCTCTCTCACTTACTCATGTTAGTGTGTGTGTCTGTGCGTGTGTGTCTGTGTGTGTGTCTGTGCGTGTGTGTGTGTGTCTGTGTACCTAATCATACAAGTATGTGTAAAACCACCTCTCTCCTCCATCCAAAATACTCTTCCTTCTCTCTCCATTCTCCTTGATCTCTCCTCTCCCTTCCTCTCTCCATCCTCTATCTCTCCCTTCCTCCCATCATCCCTTCCTCCCTCCTCTCCATTCGCTTCTCCCTCCCTCTCTCTCTCCATCCTGTCCTTCTCCTCTCCATCCTCTCTCAGCCTTCTCTCCCCCCTCTCTCTCCCTCTCTTTTCCTCTCTCTCTCTCCAGCTGTTACTCTTACTCATGCTGTGGCATTCTTCAAACAGCATGTGTGTGTGCGTGCGTGTGTGTGTGTGGGAACAGAGAGGGAGCGGAAGAGAGAGAGACAGAAGGAGAAAGAGCGGGAGAAAGAGAAGGAAGAGAGAGTAACAGAGTGTGTGATGAGAGAGAGAGAGAGAGAGAGAGAGAGAGAGATAACCAGACTGACAATGTTGTCATTATTGTTTGACCCACAACCCAAACCATTTTGATATGCAAGGTGTGCATTGTGTATGTGTGCACATGTGTGTGTGTGTACGTGTGTGTGTATGACTCAATGTGTGCTTGTCTTATGTGTGCATGCGTGAGTGCGTGTGTGTATGTGAGTGCGTGTGTGTATGTGAGTGTGTGTGTGTATGTGAGTGTGTGTGTGTGAGTGTGTGTCTTGTTTAGCCATGTGCTCTTGTTTAGCTCCTCAGTAGGGGAGAAAAACATGACCTCTGACCTCTAACCTCTCACCTCTCTTCCCCCAGGGACCAGAGACACTTAACCCCTGCACTGATACACACTCACACAAACTGCCACACACTGATACACACACACACACAGTATACACACTGTCTCATTCACTAAAACCAATGAAACACACCCTACACACTCACAAAACAGACAAATCTCAGAGTTCACACTCCCCCAGGTCTGAGAAGTCTTGGCCACTAACTCACAGACAGCGTGAACACACACCCCTAATATCTGACTCCGCTCTACAGGAGGATGTTCAGTTCCAGTAATACTTCTGCTTAGTCATACGAAGGCCACAAAACACTGTCGTACTGTAGCTGTGAAACACTGTGTCAGACTGTAGCTGAGAAACACTGTCGGACTGTAGCTAAGCAACCCCGTGTCAGACTGTAGCTGAGAAACACTGTCATAAGGTGGTTAGCTGTAGAAAGACAAACACTGTCAAGACAGTGTAGCTGTGCTGAGAGCAAGCACTTGTTGTCAGCAGACTGTACAGCTGAGAGAAACACTTGTCATCTGACAGTGTAGTTCTCTGAAGCAGCAGCATCAGAGAACAACACTGTCAGATGACAGTGTTTCTCAGCTACAGTCTGACACAGTGCTCTCAGCTACAGTCTGACAGTGTTTCTCAGCTACACTATGACAGTGTTTCTCAGCTACAGTCTGACACGGGGTTGCTTAGCTACAGTCCGACAGTGTTTCTCAGCTACAGTCTGACACAGTGTTTCACAGCTACAGTACGACAGTGTTTTGTGGCCTTCGTATGACTAAGCAGAAGTATTACTGGAACTGAACATCATCCTCCTGTAGAGCGGAGTCAGATATTAGGGGTGTGTTCACGCTGTCTGTGAGTTAGTGGCCAAGACTTCTCAGACCTGGGGGAGTGTGAACTCTGAGATTTGTCTGTTTTGTGAGTGTGTAGGGTGTGTTTCATTGGTTTTAGTGAATGAGACAGTGTGTATACTGTGTGTGTGTGTGTATCAGTGTGTGGCAGTTTGTGTGAGTGTGTATCAGTGCAGGGGTTAAGTGTCTCTGGTCCCTGGGGGAAGAGAGGTGAGAGGTTAGAGGTCAGAGGTCATGTTTTTCTCCCCTACTGAGGAGCTAAACAAGAGCACATGGCTAAACAAGACACACACTCACACACACACACTCACATACACACACACACTCACATACACACACGCACTCACATACACACACGCACTCACGCATGCACACATAAGACAAGCACACATTGAGTCATACACACACACGTATACACACACACACATGTGCACACATACACAATGCACACCTTGCATATCAAAATGGTTTGGGTTGTGGGTCAAACAATAATGACAACATTGTCAGTCTGGTTATCTCTCTCTCTCTCTCTCTCTCTCTCTCTCTCATCACACACTCTGTTACTCTCTCTTCCTTCTCTTCTCTCCCGCTCTTTCTCCTTCTGTCCTCTCTCTTCCGCTCCCTCTCTGTTCCCACACACACACACGCACGCACACCACACACATGCTGTTTGAAGAATGCCACAGCAGTGAGTAAGAAGAGTAACAGCTGGAGAGAGAGAGAGGAAAAGAACGAGGGAAGAGAGAGGGTGGGAGAGAAGGCTGAGAGAGGATGGAGAGGAGAAGGACAGGATGGAGAGAGAGAGGGAGGGAGAAGCGAATGGAGAGGAGGGAGGAAGGGATGATGGGAGGAAGGGAGAGATAGAGGATGGAGAGAGGAAGGGAGAGGAGAGATCAAGGAGAATGGAGAGAGAAGGAAGAGTATTTTGGATGGAGGAGAGAGGTGGTTTTACACATACTTGTATGATTAGGTACACAGACACACACACACACGCACAGACACACACACAGACACACACGCACAGACACACACACTAACATGAGTAAGTGAGAGAGGGGGGCGGCCTGTGGAAGGGAATGCTTCAGTGAAAGACTCGTCAAAACAGGAAGTGTTTTATGTTGCTGAAACATTCCATATTTAACTCTCCCAGGCAAACTAAAATAAATAATACACTCAGAATGGCTGGGGGGGAGGAGAAGGTGGGAGGGGGGCGGGGGGATTTGATGGTGGGGGAGGGAGGGAGGGGGGAGGGAGGGTGTAGCATTGGGGGAGGGGGAGAAGGGAGGTGACAGCCGTGCCCCTGGGCAGTATGGGGTCCCTCAGCATCATGGAGTCATTTCCTGTATGTGTGTGTGTGTGTGTGTGTGTATGCATGTGTGCATGCGTGTGTGGTGGAGGCCAGATGATCAGAACTGGAAGATGGAATGGGAAAGTGGAACTCTGATGTTGGTTCTAAGAACAACAGAGAGGAGCATTCCAGACACGGGGGCCTCCACTGACTGAATTCTAATTCTGTGGCACGCGAACACACGCCTACACACACACACATGCACGCACACAACACCCCACACACAACACCACACACACACACAGACCGGGAGCGTGTTTCAATACATGGTCACAGCTGAAACGCTGGAGGATTTTCCAATCCCAGAATTCCACCCAGCCCACTCTACTTCCTGTGGTAGTAGGCCTTCAGCTTTTCCTCCGGGGAGGGAGGGGGAGGGGAAAGAAGGGGGGCAGATATTTCATACTTACTCATACTCATATCCATTTTATTGTAATATGTGTGAATTTCTCCTCCTCCCCTCCTCCTCTCCTCCTCTCCTCCTCTCCTCCCCTCCTCCTCCTTCTCTCCTCCCCTCCTCCTCCTCTCCTCTCCTCTCCTCTCCTCCTCCTCCTCCTCTCCTCTTTTCCTCCTCCTCCTTCTCTCCTTCTCTCCTCCTCCTCTCCTCCTCCTCCTCTCCTCCTCCTCCTCTCCTCCTCCTCCTCCTCCTCCTCCTCCTCCCCCTCTTCATCCAGCTCTGACAGACCCATGGGATGCATGCTCCAATCACGATTCCTGTCCCAAAAAAAGAATTCCTGTTTTAGCCGTCGCCATGACGTTCCCTGGAGGGAAAGCCCCAGTGAGGGACCACAGAAATGTCCCTGCAGAGATAAACACACACACACACACACACAGCAGGAGGGGGCGCTGTGTGAGTACGTCTGTGTGTGTGTCTGTGTGAGTACGTTTGTGTGTGTGTGTGTGAGTGACTGATTGTGTGTGTGTGTGTGGGACGGGTCTGTGGAGAGGAAAGGCCTTGTTTTTAGAACTGTTCTGTGATTGCACCCTTGTGAGTGTCCAAAAACAGACAGGCTGGAGGAAGAGAGAGAGAAGGAGAGAGAAAGAGGGAGGGAGGGACCGTGTGTGTGATGAATATGGACAGAATAGCTTGTTTGTAAAGATAACTGGAGTGATGTGAAATAAAGGGATGAATGGGAGGAGGAGAGGAGGGATAAAGGGGTGGAGGGATGGAGGAGAGGAGGGATGAAGGGGTAGAGGGGTGGAGGAGAGGAGGGATGAAGGGGTAGAGGGATGGAGGAGAGGAGGGATGAAGGGGTAGAGGGATGGAGGGGTGGAGGAGAGGAGGGATGAAGGGGTAGAGGGATGGAGGGATGGAGGAGAGGAGGGATGAAGGGGTAGAGGGATGGAGGGGTGGAGGAGAGGAGGGATACAGGGGTAGAGGGATGGAGGGGTGGAGGAGAGGAGGATACAGGGGTAGAGGGATGGAGGGGTGGAGGAGAGGAGGGATACAGGGGTAGAGGGATGGAGGGGTGGAGGAGAGGAGGGATACAGGGGTAGAGGGATGGAGGGGTGGAGGAGAGGAGGGATACAGGGGTAGAGGGATGGAGGGGTGGAGGAGAGGAGGGATACAGGGGTAGAGGGATGGAGGGGTGGAGGAGAGGAGGGATAAAGGGGTAGAGGGATGGAGAGTTACTACCCCAGCTGCAGCAACAGTTGTCTGCGGCTCTTCCCGGATCTCCACGGTAACGTGAGATGGGCGGTTATCTGATCCGGCACTCTTTCCTCCCAGGGAATGAAAAATGTAGAGGAGAGGAGGAGAGAGGGAGGAGGAGGAGAAGAAGAAAAGAAGAGGAGGAAGAGGAGAGGGAGCAGAGTCAGGAGGGGAGAACCAGGTAACGAAAGAAGGAGAGAGGGGAGGAGGAAGAGGGAGAGAGGGCTGGAAGGAGAAGGGGAAAGAGGGGAGGAGGGAGAGGGGAGAGAGGGCGCGAGAGGGGAGGAGGAGGGAGAGAGGGTTTGGTCATGGTCCCATGGGGGAATATTTAATAACAAACATTAAAAATACCACAGAAATCCTCCACCACATTCCCACGGTCAGCCAGCCCTTGACAGCAGAGATATAATTCAAGTTACATGAGGAGATACACACACATGCATACACACACACACATGCATACACACACACATACACACACACACACACACACACACACACACACACACACACACACACACACACACACACACACACACACACATGCATACACACACACACACACACACATGCATACACACACACACACACACACACACACACACACACACACACACACACACACATGCATACACACACACACACACACACATGCATACACACACACACACACACACACACGCATACACACACACACACACACACACACACATGCATACACACACACACACACACACACACACACACGCATACACACACACACACACACACACACACACATACACACACACACACACACACACACGCATACACACACACACACACACACACACAGACACACACACACACACACACACATACACACACACACACACACGCATACACACACACACACACACACGCATCACACACACACACACACACACTCACACACACATGCATACACACACACACACACACGCATACACACACACACACACACACACAGCATACACACACACACACACACACACACACAGCATACACACACACACACACACGCATACACACACACACACACACAGACACACACATATACAGGACACACATACAGTATACACAGGGCATGCTCTCACACGCATACGCACACACATTTGCGCACACACACACGCACACAAACATTGTGAAGAGCAAACATACACAACATAAACCAGAACACATAAACAAGGTCTCCAGTCTGCTAATGGTTTCACCATAGAAGCAAACCCAAACACTGTCCCCAGAGTGGCAACAGCGACTCTGCAGACGCACTCCCAGACATGCTCAGTCACACAGAGGGACAGCAGGGTGGGGGAGGGAGGGCAGGGGGGCTGCCCACAGGAGGGAAACCGACACACCCCTCTTTCCTCGTGGAGGAAGGTGTGTGTGACCTCGTGTGTGTGTGGACTCTAGTTTACTCTAGTGGACTTTAATATATTCTAGTGTGTTCTGTGTTCTAGTGTGTTCTGTGTTCTAGTGTGTTCTGTGTTCTAGTGTAATAAGCATATTTGGTGTCTGTGGCTTCTTGACCTTTCCTCTGGGTTAGAACTTCCAGACAGAGATTCCATCACTTCTTACCCTTCTCTCTCTCCTCTCCCATCCCTCTTTCTTTATCTCTCTCCAACCTCCCTCTACCTTCACTCACTCTTCTCTCACGTCCCTCTTTCTCCCTCCCCTCCCCTCCCCCCCTCCCTCCCCTTCCCTTCCCTCCCTCCCCTCCCTCCCCTCCCTCCCTCCCTCCCCCCCCTCCCTCCCTCCCCTCCCCTCCCCTCCCCTCCCCTCCCCTCCCCTCCCCTCCCTCCCTCCCTCCCTCCCTCCCCTACCTCACCTTCCCCCCCCTCCCTCCCTCCCTCCCCTCCCTCACCTTCCCCCCCTCCCTCCCCTCCCCTCTCTCCCTGTCTCCCATGTGCGTCAGCAGTAATACCACAGGTCTTAATGCTCTACATCAGCCTCCCTCATTCCCCCAGAACACCAACCACAACCACAGACCCACTTCCCCCCTCCTCTCTCTCTCTGTTCCTCTCAACTCTCCCCCTCGTTCTCCGTTCTCCTCCCTCACTGACCTAGCCCCCTTCTCTCTCCTTTTCCCCCCTCCTCACCCAGTTCCTCCCCGCAGAATTTCCCCCTCCCCCCAAATCTCAAAGCCAAGAGGAACCTCCCTTGTCTGGCCTGCCAAACTAAACTTCCCCAGATGGGTTGAACCAAGACGCGCTGTCCGGGGGGGGGGGAGGAGGGGGGTGTAGAAGGTGCTGTGTTCCTCCTGTGTCTCCTCTCCTCCACTCTGAGTTAGCAAGCTAGAGGAACAGGTTCTAAAAACAGTTACAGGCAGTTCCTTCCTCCTCCCCTTCTCTCTCTTCCTCTCCCTCCCTCTCTCCCTCTTCCTCTTCCTCCCCCCTCTCCCTTCCTTCCTCCCTCCAGTTCTGTAGGGTGAGTCTGTCATCTCTCAGGTTCTAGAACTCCACAGTGTTCCACAGGCCTCTCAGGTTCTAGAACTCCACTGTGTTCCACAGGCCTCTCAGGTTCTAGAACTCCACTGTGTTCCACAGGCCTCTCAGGTTCTGGAGAGGGGAGGGGCTGGGGTTTGGTGATGAGGGGAGGAGGAGGAGAAGGGGGGGCCTGGATCTCTGACTGATCATGGCGAACTGGTTATGAAGCAACATTATTGAAGCAATACTTCCACTGCAGAAGGTCTCTCTGTCCATGAGGTCACATGGTCCATGAGGTCACATGGTCCAGGAGGTCACATGGTACATGAGGTCACATGGTCCAGGAGGTCACATGGTCCATGAGGTCACATGGTCCAGGAGGTCACATGGTTCAGGAGGTAACATGGTTCAGAAGGTCATATGGAGCAAATTGGACTAATGATGTTTGGATGATACTCACCAGAGGCCAGACATTCAATAACCATCCTCTTCCTTATCCTCACCAAAAGGCAGAGAGAGAGAGAGAAAGAGAGGGTGGGAGAGAAAGGCAGAGAGAGGGAGGGGAAAGAGTGGAATTTGGATATATCTACATAGTGAGAGAGAGAGAGAGAGAGACAGAGAGAGAGAGAGAGACAGAGAGAGAGAGAGACAGAGAGAGAGAGAGAGAGAGAGACAGAGAGAGACAGAAGAGAGAGAGAGAGAGAGAGAGAGACAGAGAGAGAGAGAGAGAGAGAGAGAGAGACAGAGAGAGAGACAGAGAGAGACAGAGAGAGAGAGAGAGAGAGAGAGAGAGAGAGAGAGAGAGAGAGAGACAGAGAGAGAGAAGCATCTCTCCAGTGTTGTTTTCGGTGTAAGATTACTTGTCACACTGCACACTAACCTGTCACACTGACACACAGCCTGTGTTCTCTAAGTCTCTTATCTTACAGGGGGAAGACTGTTAACACCTGCTGAAACTCCTCACGCAATGACATGTCCAATTACCACGGTGATGCAACTTTGGGGGAGGAGGGTGTGTGGGTGGGTGTGTGGGGGGGTTGGGGGGTGTTGAGTCACTAAACATCGAAGATCACATAACTGTTTAAAAATAAATACATGCCACCCCTCTCCTTCTGTCAGAAGATCAGTTCCTGTGTTCTATCTGTCTGGATGTCTTCACCCAGCCAGTAAGCATCCCATGTGGACACACTTATTGCATGGCCTGCATCGGAGAATACTGGGGTGACACAACTAACCCTTGCCAGTGCCCGCTGTGTAAGAACAGGTTCTCCATAAAACCTGAGCTGAAAGTTAACACGTTTATCTCTGAGATGATCTCTCAGCATCTCTGGGGGTGAATGGAGGAGTGGGCTGGCCTGGAGGCTGGGCTTCCGCGTGATGATTGGAGGGTCTGTCGAAAGACTGCATCTCCTTTTGATTGACAGTAATTTTGTACTACAAAAAGTCACCGAAGCTATTCAAGCTCAGTCCCATCGCGGATTTTGCAACTGTAGTTGAAAGACAAACTGCAGCAACCTATTTCTTGGTATTTGCTTGGCGAAATTGCTAACCAATCATAAGTATGCAATGGCATACCGACATCTCTGACGTTGATAACAAACCAAACCGTGTTTATATATATCTATGATCAGAACCACATTATAACGATGGCTGATTAGCTGGTAGAGTTGTGGAAACAGGAAATAGAAGAGATATAGATTATAGAAGATGCTGTTTCCATCCTCAGTCAGAAGTCTTCTACAGCCCAGTGGAGACCCAGTCTGAGAGAGAGATGGTTCCTGTCCTGATGCTGGTGGTCATGTTCTGGAGCACAGGTAGGGCTCTGTTGTATCTGTACAGTGTAGGATACAGTACACACATGGATTACTATATTTAATACTGTCCTATACTGGTATAGACCTGTATTAGTGTATATAGTACTGTCCTGTACTGGTATAGACCTGTATTAGTGTATAGTACTGTCCTGTACTGGTATAGACCAGTATTAGTATATATAGTACTGTCCTATACTGTTATAGACCCGCGTAAATGTATTTTAGAAACAAGATTTTTTTGTGCTAAGTTACGGTTTGTAAAAAGAAAAGAAGTGAGCATATGAAACATAGCTGAGTAATAAAAATAAACTACACAAATATATTCTCTCACACACACTCTCACTGAAACACACTATATTGCACTTAAAAAAACACACTCACTGTCACACACATACTAACCTTCACATACAGTGCTGGTGTAGACATACAGTACTGTATGTTAGTACATACAGTACTGTATGTTAGTACACACAGTGCTGGTGTAGACATACAGTACTGTATGTTAGTACACACAGTGTTGGTGTAGACATACAGTACTGTATGTTAGTACACACAGTGTTGGTGTAGACATACAGTACTGTATGTTAGTACACACAGTGATGGTGTAATGATTTAAAGTCATGTTGAGGTTCTGTTCTACATTGTCTCCTCAGGTCTCCAGGATGAACTCACTGATGAACCTCCAGGTTGGTAGAACATGCTACCATGGCAACTAACATGCTGTTAAAGACACTACTGTTTTGGCTTATGAAAGTACATGACTAGTCTGTCTGTGTGTCAGTCCAGGGAAACACAACTATGTTAGGTTTGGGGTTAAAGGTCAGGGGTTGTTCCTGGACAGGACTGGACAGAGAGTCAGAGGACCTGACTGTCTCCTGTCTCTCCAGGTTCTGATGTGAGGCTGGAGGGAGGAGATGGTCGCTGTGCTGGTAAAGTAGAGATGAAACACCAGGGAGAGTGGAAGGGAGTGGACACACGGTCTCACTGGGACATTAAAGATGCAGCTGTAGTGTGCAGACAGCTGGACTGTGGCTCTGCTGTTTCAACAGTAATAATTAGAGGTGGTGAAAAACCTACATGGAGGTTTAACTCTCGCTGTGACGGGTCTGAGTCTGCATGGTGGGAGTGTGGAACACTGGTGAGAGGACGTCAAGACGACCGTAACCTGGAGGTGACCTGCTCAGGTAATACAATGTTGTTATATTGATGATGATGTTGGCAGTCACAGTAGCCCCTGACTGAACATTTTAGGAGCGCAAGCAGAAAATGTAGGGGCAAACCTTATAGAGGGTTTTCACGACGCGTCATCAGAGCGGAAGTCGCATATTGGAGGCACTCTCGGCATCACAACAAAGCACAGGCACTGAAGTATATCCCGAACGTCGTCAAGGAAAATTGTTAATTATTGCCGGTGTTTCAGGTTGTACCAATAAGGACAGATCGAGAGAAACATTTGGAAATATTAGTCGACTTCCAAAAGTTACTTCAAAACCAGGGAGAGGAATGCCAGAGATTATCGAGGAAAGGAGGCCAGGGATGTTTAGTAGGTACCCAGCGCAAAATAGCCTCAACTTTCCTAGAGTTTTAGCTACGTACTAATGCTGAGGGGCTCGGCTGATATCGCTGTCTACTAGACGTCGTATCTATGCGTCGTTTGCTAACGTGTGCTGACGGTGTGCACCATAGATATATATAAGCACTAGATGTTTAACGGCTGAGTCTAGGGTTGAACGTCCGCACATGTGGCCATCTTGCTACAGTCACATCGCTCACCCATAACATTGGTGTTTGCAATCTACATGCTCCACTGCATACTTACTATTCTATAAAAAAAAAAAAAACATAATTATTCATAAGTATGCAGTGGCATACCGACATCTCTGACGTTGATAACAAACAAACCGTTTCAAAAATCGGTTGAAAATTGAGAAAGGTATGGTCATTTAAAAAAAGTACAGTGTAGCATCAACACAATGTTATGGGTGAGCGAGTTTGACTGTAGCAAGATGGCCGCCATGTGCGGACGTTCGACTCTGTTGTCCGGCAACGCGGACGAGACATCTACCCTTTATATATATCTAGGGTGTGCACACGTCACACACGTCTCATAAAACTGGTCGAAGTCTGGAGCCCTGGTAGCTGTCAGTAATTTACAACATATTTATTTATATTGTCTATTAATAATATATGAAGGTTTTCCAGTCTGACTAGTTTCAAGGCTGGAATATGTTCACTTGATTAACTTCATGTTTAAGAAATATTGAAATGGATCAAGGGCTCTAACACCCTAGGAATATACACAATGTTATGTGTCCTGCTAATTACATCCAGTATTTGAATCAGGGGGAACTGGAAGGATAACTGAACATGTCATAATAGTTTGTACCCCCCACTCACCCCAAATGTCTCCTACTATTTCATGACCCTGCCCCCCACCCCCTTCCCTCCCTCCACCACCATCACCATCATCCACCATAGGAACCCCCCAAGAACCCTGATTGCATCCATGTTCATCTTTATGGCATTTCTTCCTCCAGAGTCTGTGAGGCTTGTGGAGGGAGCTGGTCTGTTGCTCTGGCAGAGTGGAGGTGAGGTCTGATCAGTCGTGGGTCTCAGTGTGTGAAGCTGACTTTGACAGGCTGGATGCAGAGGTGGTCTGTCGGGAGCTTGGCTGTGGGGCTCCTTCAGCCCTCCAGGGGGCGCTCTATGGAGAAGGGAAAGGTCCACTCTGGGATAAAGAGTTCCAGTGTGGAGGCACAGAGTCCCGTCTCCTGGCCTGTGACACCTCAGACCTCACGCTAGAAACACCTGCCTCACCTGGCAGTGCTGTTGGACTCACCTGCTCAGGTACTGAGAAGGAAGCAGTTTGTCTTTCCAAGATGAATGCAGTATTTTGTCAGGATACAGAGAGTCAGAGGACCTGACTGTTTCCTGTCTCTCTCCAGGGCCAGATGATGTGAGGTTGGAGGGAGGAGATGTCGCTGTGTTGGCAGAGTGGAGATGAAACACCAGGGAGAGTGGAGAGTGGAGAGAGTGGACAGAGATGACTGGTACCAGACCCAGACCATGGACCTGGACCTAAATTCTGCAGCTGTAGTGTGCAGACAGCTGGACTGTGGCTCTGCTGTTTCAATAGGAAGAATTAGTAGTGATGAAGAACGTACTAGATGCACGTTTATATTACACTGTGTTGGGTCTGAGTCTGCACTGAGGGAGTGTGGGAGCACTGCAGAGAGGGTATTAACGCTGTCTCCACCGTGGAGGTGATCTGCTCAGGTAATACACACAATATTGGTTTATTTACAGTCACAGCAGCTGTTAACAGCAACAGCTCTGGATAGAGCGTCTGCTAAAATGACTAAATGTAGTAAAGGTTTACAACAGACTACTGCCCCCTGCAGGTGTAATCAGGAACAGTATCCGGTATCGTGATGTTATTGCTTATAGTTCCATGCTGATTGGATTTCACAGCTGAAAGAGACAAGTGTTTGTCCTGCTTTTGAAATGTTCTCTCTTTACTCCTTTGTCTCTTTTACTCCTGTGTTTGCAGATATCCTGTTCCAGCCCAGAATCTCCCTGTCTTCCTCCATGCTGGGGGTCTCCCAGGACCAGCAGCAGGGGCTGCAGGTGTTCAGGGACCACAGCTTCACCATCACCTGCTCCATCCAGCCACAGTACCCAGGAGGCTCCTTCCACCTCACCTTCACTGGCTCCAACACAACCCTGAGACACACCCTCACAGCTGTCAATCACTCTGCAACTTCCTCTTTCCTGCTGCAGACCACGCCCACCAAGGAAACTACAGCTGTGTTTATGAAGTCTACGTTTTCTCTCATAACTTCACCTCTGAGAGTGAGCTCCTCTCTCTCACTGTAGCAGGTTAGTGAGACTGGAGTTTAAAAGCACAACCTGCGACTTTTAAGTCCATCAAAGGGGCTGCCTTTAACATTTCTGGAAACTTAGTGGGGGCTGGTCTTGAGGGAACCTAACAGGACTAATTTGAGTCCTGTTCTGCAGGAAGACACCTCCAGAATGTGTCAGTAGCAGTCACCTAGGTCACTGCTCATCTCCACACTCTAAAAACAAGTAGCAGCACTTTAGACTGGATATGGAAGTTACAGGATGTGTCTTTACCTTGGTAGTTGACAGCCTGATCTGATGATGATCATTCTCTTCATCCGCTGTGTTTCTGTTCCAGCCAATCCTCTGGCAGCTTTCATCATCAGAGTGGTGGTGCTGCTGACTCTGCTGATGTACAACACTGCCCTCTATCTGTACTTTAAGGTACTGTTGTTTGTTCATGTCACATTTCTCCGGGTTTTCCCCTTTTCCTGAGTCTCTTGTGTTGTGTCTCTCCAGACCCCCAGGAAGCCTGCAGAGAGGGGGAGCATGGAGCTGGTCTCCCTGCATTCCAGTGCTGAAGCTGGGCCAGGAGAGGAGAGAGCAGCCCAGAGGATGGAGCAGGAGGAGAGTGCTGTCTAGACGCTGATCTGAGGTCAGTCATGGAGTCCCTGCCAATGGTGACTGACAGCACTGGGAGAAGCTGGTCTGATCCTGGATCTGGGTCTTTGGACCAGTTCCACCAGGATTACTTTAATATCGCCAACATTATATCCATCATCGAGTGTTAATCAGTGTTTTATCTTTTCTTGTTGTTATATTTGCTGGAATAACTGTTAATGGTAACTTTTCTTTCGCATATATTTGTTTCAGCATGGTTGCTTCATTAATAATGTTTACTTGAATAACTTAGTATCTGTAATAGGAGTAATATTGTGTTTTTTCTTGTTGATTTTTAGTACTTCAATTTGAATTGATTTTGTAAACACACTTTTATCACGTTAATGATATTTACTAATATGTGCGAATTAGAAAAAAAGTTTTGATATGTTGAAAAAATATATGAAAAAAAAGTTTTTATAATATTTTTTTCGAAAGGTTGAAAAAAATAATTTGAAAAAAAGGTTTTCACCAAAAAAAAAAGGTTTCGAAAGGTTGAAAGAAAAATGTCTTTAAAAAGTTTCTAAACAAAAGTTTGCATCATTGATGAGTACTTGATGAGGACTCTACTATACTCTATTGTACTCTGCTCTGCTTTACTCTACTCTGTTTTAGGATTCTGCTCTCCCCTCTCCTCTCCTTTCACTGTGTGAAAAAAACCGTTTTTAAAGCTTGAAAAGAAAAAATCAAACGTTTTTAAATAAAGTTTCAAATAAAAATAATTTCCAATTGTGTTCATTTTTGGAAAGGTTGAGTACTTGATGAGGACTCTACTATACTATACTACCCTGCTGTACTATACTACCCTGCTGTACTATACTACCCTGCTGTACTATACTACCCTGCTATACTATACTACCCTGCTGTACTATACTACCCTGCTTATACTATACTACCCTGCTGTACTATACTACCCTGCTGTACTATACTACCCTGCTATACTATACTACCCTGCTGTACTATACTACCCTGCTGTACTCTACTACCCTGCTGTACTATACTACCCTGCTATACTATACTACCCTGCTGTACTATACTACCCTGCTATACTATACTACCCTGCTGTACTATACTACCCTGCTGTACTATACTACCCTGCTATACTATACTACCCTGCTGTACTATACTACCCTGCTGTACTATACTACCCTGCTATACTATACTACCCTGCTGTACTATACTACCCTGCTGTACTATACTACCCTGCTATACTATACTACCCTGCTATACTATACTACCCTGCTGTACTATACTACCCTGCTGTACTATACTACCCTGCTATACTATACTACCCTGCTGTACTATACTACCCTGCTGTACTATACTACCCTGCTATACTATACTACCCTGCTGTACTATACTACCCTGCTGTACTATACTACCCTGCTGTACTATACTACCCTGCTGTACTATACTACCCTGCTGTACTCTACTCTGTTCTCCCTTGTCCTCTTTACTTTACTTAGGTACGGTCACAGCCCATACTACTTTAACTTGAGTGAAAAAGCTTAGTCAGCACTTCAACTTTTTTAACACGAGGATCCGACTTCTATTTGAGTGAAGGATGTGTGTACTTTTGCCATCTCTGCCACTGAGCTGAACTAAGTTTTGTTTAACTGTACTGCCAGTTATGTACAATAATTCTGTTATAAATAATAATGTTATGTTATATTTATATATGTTATAAATAATTATATTTGTACAAACAGACGAAAGACACCCTGGAGGATCTTTATATCATTATTTACAGCCTTTATTTTGTGATTTCTCCAAAATAATTATATACTACAGACAATGCATGTAATCAATGTACAATGGATCAAACTTGAGAAACAGAAATCGAAGAAAAATAGAAACAGTTTGTGATCGGAACACCATGATGATGAGAGAGCAGGGAGGGAGAGATGGAGGAAGGAAGGGAGGGAGAGAGGGGTAAGGAAGGAGGGAGAGAGGGGTAAGGAAGGAGGGAGAGAGGGGTAAGGAAGGAGGGAGGGCTAAGGAAGGAGGGAGAGAGGGCTAAGGAAGGAGGGAGAGAGGGTAAGGAAGGAGGGAGAGAGGGGTAAGGAAGGAGGGAGAGAGGGTAAGGAAGGAGGGAGAGAGGGGTAAGGAAGGAGGGAGAGAGGGGTAAGGAAGGAGGGAGAGGGGTAAGGAAGGAGGGAGAGAGGGGTAAGGAAGGAGGGAGAGGGAAAGAGGGCGAGTTGGATACAGGTTATAATTTGAGTACGTTTCGATCACTGATATGATCATGTTCATCTGAGTGGAGGCTGGTGAGGTTCTAGTGACACGACCTCCGCGCTGAGGGGGAGGGGCTTATTTTGGGCCTCTTGAGGTGGACACAGAGAACGGTCTCAGACACACCTCCGTGGGTAGAACACAGAGTACGCGAGGACAGTTCCAGGACAAGGTTCTAGAACACGGCTCCAGAACGCTGGTGGGTGATTCCAGAATGCAGTTCCAGTATGGCAGATTAGAGCACGGTTCAGCAGAGTTCAGTATAGCAGAGCGTAGCAGAGTTCACCGTGGGTGGAACAGCAGGTTGCACTTCCCAGCAGCAGGGGAACTCAGAAGCTTGAACAGACAACAGAGAGGTGTGTGTAGATGACGATGATACTGCTAGAATGCTAGCAGAGGTGTGTGTGTAGAGGAGAGGAGGTGTGTGTGTGTAGAGGAGAGGTGTGTGTGTAGAGGATAGCAGAGGTGTGTGTGTGTAGAGGAGAGGTGTGTGTGTAGAGGATAGCAGAGGTGTGTGTGTAGAGGAGAGGTGTGTGTGTGTAGAGGAGAGGTGTGTGTGTAGAGGATAGCAGAGGTGTGTGTGTAGAGGAGAGGTGTGTGTGTGTAGAGGAGAAGTGTGTGTGTAGAGGATAGCAGAGGTGTGTGTGTGTAGAGGAGAGGTGTGTGTGTGTAGAGGAGAGGTGTGTGTGTAGAGGATAGCAGAGGTGTGTGTGTGTAGAGGAGAGGTGTGTGTGTAGAGGATAGCAGAGGTGTGTGTGTGTAGAGGAGAGGTGTGTGTGTACATAGGAGGGTATGTGTAAAGTAACGATGATGCTGCCAGACTCGTGAACGCCACACAGTTCACCCTGACAGTCCCAAAATAAGGCTCTGGGTTGTAGGCACACTGAGGTAAAACACTGAGCTAACAAGTTGCATTGTTTCCTGTTTTCTGATTCCCAGTCCAGGTCTGCGCGATGGCAGGGTTGCTATAGCGATAAAACAGTTCAGACGTGTGATTGCAGAGGAGGAACGAGGCGTGTAACAAGTTGCATCATTGGCAAAAAAAAACGCTGGTGAGGCAAAGTTGTGTGTGTGTGCACATACATGTCTGTATATATATGTTGTGCACACATTTACATACATGTGTGTAGGAGCAAGCGCCATCTTAAAGAGGTAGCCGAGAAATGAGTAATAAGAGCCACAAAGGAGGTTCCCCTCTCAGGTTCCCTCCAGTACCTATACCTGCCGACGGAGAACGTGAGGAGAACCTGAGTATCCTGTCTCCCCATCTCAGAGACGACCACCACACCTCCCAAACACCCAACCACACGCTGGGGGCTCGAGACCCAACACGCCAGCACAGAGATGAAAGGAGCAGTCATGTTATGAGGTTTGACCAATGAGCTGCTGGCATGAGGCTGCGATGTCACATCCTGCCAAACCGGACAGCCAACCGGTGTTCAGAGTGGATCGATGGACCGATGACTGTGATTCTGTTCTCAAGTCGGCCTGTTTGGCTAAATCCTGATGTGATGATATCAAAATGATGGGGGGGGGGGGGGGGGAGGAGAGACAGAGAGAGGAGGATGGAGAGAGGAGGTTAGAGACAGAGGGAGAGAGAGGAGGATATCGGTAACAGGGAGAGAAAGAGAGGTGGACAGAGAGAAAGGGGTGCTTCTGAATTTCCTTCAGTTTCTGATGTTTAGGCATATCTAGAAATGTATTGAGGAAAACCATCCAGCATTTGAAGAAATACTAATACTACTAACAATGACGTAGTGAGTAAAACATAAAAATAAATCCCATTGACTACACTGCTCCTGAACTAACAGAACACTGTGCAGAGGGGAGAGGTAGTCTGTTTTGGTTGGACGTGTTGCCTCGGTATGACACCCGGTGAAGGCGAGGAGGGGCAGAGCCGACCTGCCATTGCAGCTTCTGATTGGCTCGTTGGGTCTGCACACCTGTTGACCCAGTCAAGCAGCTCGGAATAACCCGACACTACGGGAACCACGTTAACGGAACGGGAGTTTTAACCGGTTCTGGTGAGCCATCTCATGACCTATCTAACGGGTTGTTTGTCTGTTCCGGACCAGGCCACTTCACACCAGACACCGTGAGTGGTGACAAGTAGGCAGCCCTGGAGCTGGTGAGGAGCTGGTACCGGATGCATGGTATGATCTAGGACAGACTTTCTCACCCTGGTCCTCGTGCCCCCCCTACTCTGCATCTTCTAGATGTTTCCCCGCTCCAACACACCTGATTCAAATGAATGGGTCCCTGAGGACCAGGGTTGAGAAAGTCTAGTCTAGGATTAATAGATATGAAAGCTGAGACGACGGCGTCGGTACAACGCAAAAGTTCGGATTTCACGAAAGCAGCATCCTACAGACACAGAACCCGATGTTAGCTAACAGTAGCTAGCTAACAGTAGCTAGCTAACAGTAGCTAGCTAACAGTAGCTAGCTAACAGTAGCTAGCTAACAGTAGCTAGCTAACAGTAGCTAGCTAACAGTAGCTAGCTAACAGTAGCTAGCTAACAGTAGCTAGCTAACAGTAGCTAGCTAACAGTAGCTAGCTAACAGTAGCTAGCTAACAGTAGCTAGCTATTGCTCCGTCAAAACAAACAAACCGATCCCGATTCCGAACCATCGCAAAACTGAAGTTCCCACAGAAACATCTCTTTAATAACAACCAATTACACAGACATAAATCCAAATCCACAAATGTAAGTAATGTTGTCACCGTCTTGCATTTAGTTCAGCCAAAGCTGTAACCATGTCCATGGATATTTTTCATGAATTTTCCGTTTATTATCCATAAATTTTTATGGATAATCAACAAACGTGTCTCATACTTCATACATGAATCCCAGGGTAACGTGTATCCTCAATCACAATCTAGCTAAAGCCTCGCTTCATCCTTGAATACTGACCAGAAACTCAACTGTTGCTGCAACTTAAATCTAACGTACAGGTGTGCCACACCAGGCGTTAGCCTACCTGCCAACCCTCAACGACATCCTGAAGGTCCGCTTGATTTAAACACCGGGCACAGCAGAACCAATTGAGTTATCAAGTGCATTCCCCGTTCTGTGCGTGCCGCGGTGACACGAATCAAACACACATGAAGCTTTAGATGCGCTACAGTGTGGCGCCCGGGTTTGTTTGATACAATTACTGTGTGTACTGATGCTGCAGTAAGTTTCAATATTTGATTATCTGAGCAGGCCTAATAACAAAGGGTGTGTAGAAACACACACAGATACACACAGACAAGAGTGTATGTGTGGGTGTTAAAATAAAGGTATCCCTCTTTTACTACACTGGGCAGCTAACAAGGACCCATTGTCAAGGCCGTCGACTTCGGACAAACAACCTGTAAAAATCACCCTGAAACACTGTGGAGGATGTTTGATTACATGATCTGAGTGTTTATATGACAGTTTGAGTATGTACTAAAGTGTCTGTGGTGTGTTTGTATGGAGGTGTAATGTGCATGTGAGCATGTGTGTAGCATGAGTGTGTGACATGCCTGTTTCCCTTCTGTACTAATGAAAGTGTTTGCTGTGGACCACTGAGGTATCTGATATGGTAACTGAGAGTTTCATAAGGCTAAAGAGGCGGAGAGCTGGCCGGTGTCTGTGGGGGGAGAGAGAGGGGGGGGGGGAGGAGAGGGGGGAGATAGCAGCCATTTTGGGGAATCTGTCCCTCCCTTAGTCCTGAGCCTGCTGAGCATGGCTGGTAAACATGTAGATGAGAGAGCAGCTAGCAGGTCTGTTAGCCGTATATATGTTTATGTATGTCTGAATAGCTGGACTACAGCTCGATGGTTTAGCTGTTCTCACACACAGAACGTTCAGTCTGGGCTACGCAACACCTGTTCCCACGCAGAAAGGGTTCCGTGTGAGCTACAGAACATGGGTTCTCACGCAGAAAGGGTTCCGTGTGAGCTACAGAACATGGGTTCTCACGCAGAAGGGGTTCCGTCTGTCGAGTCTGATGAGCCGAGGTGAGACCCAGCAGAAAAGATGTTCCACGCCCAGGGTTCTGACCATCCAAAGTTCTTGTGTTCCTGTTTCAGTGTAGATTCATCTTTCCACCAATCACAGTCTCTGATAAAGGCTATCAGCCTATCAGGGCGCTCG
>JAMDYH010000199.1:0-40541 GCA_023658055.1 Thaleichthys pacificus | reverse complement strand
GATTGCTGCTGAGGATGTTCTTAATGAACTCCTGGACAAGGTTGTGAAAGAGTCTGAGAAGAGGAGATCCCTGGCCCTGATCTCTGTATCTGACTGCCCTCTCTTGGCCACACAGCTTCCTCAGGTATGAGATGATATGTGTGACTAAGTTGTCTATGGTTTGTGCACCTTGCCCTTCTTTATCAACCACCATCTTCACCTTTGGATGTTTTCAGACACAAGTTCATTTCTGTGTCTCTGTATTCAGCTCACCGATCTTGTTCCTGAGCAGTGCAGCGGAGAGGCTGCAAAGTGTGCTGGTGAGTTGTTCAAAGCTCCACAATCATTTGGCCTCCATTACCTTAGTTTGAAATGCGTGAAATTAATTCAGTGATGTATGCTGTTTTTATTCAGCAGATGAAGACAGACAGGTGAAGAAGAAGAAGAAGGGAATCCGTGCATTCTTCAGAGGGCTTTGGAAGAGGATGATATGTTCCTCTGGAATCCCCAAGGAGGACTGAGGCCCTGTCATCTAGGAGTGTCTGTGCCCCTACAAGCAGCACACAAAGTATATTTTGAATCCAAAATAAAACACTTATTGGCATTTCCAAGAAGTTGTGATCCATGCGGAGATGTGTACACAGGTCAAAAAGTACTGGAGCTAAATGTGTAGTGGGCTCCAGGATTGTAAATTCATCTTACATCATGAACATACTCTACAGCAGTGGTCACCAACCTTTTTAGGCCAAAGATCACCGACCTTTGCCTTGGTGACCCGAAGATCTACCTATTGAGGCGTTGAGAGACAGAACAGACTCCAGACTGAACTTACAACTTAACTTTATATTTGGCCTTATTGTAATTGAATGAAATCAAACACTTTGTGAACAATATGAACAAGAAAAAACACTTTTGCAATGAGCAGGCTGGATATGAACGGTTTTATTTATAAACTGAAGTTACAACACAACACTGACAAATTTCTCATGTGACAAGTCAGTGTGATGGCTGTGACTGAACACTGTCTGTGAGTGCCTTGTAGTTTGGCTCATAAGCAGAGACAGCCAGTCTGAGGCAGTCTGTGAGGTGTCTGTCAGTAAGCCGGCTCCTGTACTTGGATTTGGTGATTTTCATCTGTGAAAATGCCATTTCACAGAGGTAGGTCGATCCAAAGTAGGCACTCACTTTTAGTGCACATGCACTGAGGAGAGGAAACTTCTCTCGGCTGACAAGTCCCCAAAAGTCACTGTCCCTTGACCTGGCTTTCAGCTCAATGTCATTTTGCAAATCAAGCATCTCCATGTCCACTCCACTTGGCAAAGCAAATGCTTTCTCGAATTGGTCTGCAACCTCCTCTGTATTAATAGGCAGGAATGGGTTTGAAAGAAATGCAGCAATATCCTTCATGATTTCTAACTCACCAAAACGTCGACTGAACTCCGCTGCCAGTTTGTCCAGGTGCACACAGTACTGCTCAGGGTGAAAGTCAGAAGAGTCTTTGATGGACTGTGACATTTTTTCCAGGTTTGTAAAGTGTGTCAGCGTCCCTTTCCTCAGATTCGTGGTCCAGACACAGAGTTTGGCCTTGAACGCATTCACTGCGCTGATCATGTGGAGGAGGTGCCGGTCTTTTCCCTGGAGTTCGTGGTTGAGCGAGTTCAGTTTTCCGGTTAGGTCCGTCAGAAACCCCAGGTCCAGTAGCCACGCATCCGTTGAAAGTTCCTCATGCTCCTCGTTCCTTTTCGACAGAAACGTCTTAATCTCAGGCAGCAAGTCAACAAATCGCTGCAGCACTTTTCCGCGACTCAACCACCTGACATCAGCATGCAGAAGCAGGTCTCCATACGCCGAATCGAGCTCATCCAATAACGCCTTGAATAAGCGATGCTGAAGCGCTTTTGCTCGAATCGAGTTTACCACTTTGACCACCAGTGACATGACATGAGAAAAGTCCACAACTTTCCCAGCCAAGGCTTGCTGATGAATCACACAGTGATACTTCATGAAGTCGGGGAAATCCGGATCATTATGGCACAGTGCTATAAAACCAGCGTGCACACCGCACATTGCCGGTGCCCCATCGGTAGTGATTGCCACCAGTTTCTGAATGGGGATGTTCTTTTCACGGACATAGCTTTTAAAAACGTTGTAAATATCCTCACCTCTCGTTCTCTCTTTTAATTGGAGAAGAGTGAGGAAGTCCTCCTTTGTTGTAAAGTCCTGGAAAGCCATTCTGACAAATACAACAAGCTGAGCCGTGTCCATTACATCCAGCGATTCATCAAACTGCAGTGAAAAATATTCACAGAGTGACAAGTCCTCCAACACCTGTTGACCAACGTTATCCGACAGTAACTCGATCCTTCGTGTCACTGTTGTAGGACCAAGAGGCACAGCACGGAATGCAGCTTTTATGTCCTCTTTGTTTTTGAAGGTGCTGCAAACAGTCTCTGCGGTGACGGTCAATAGTTCCTTAAACAAATCCCCATCTGTAAAAGGTCTCTTGTGTTTAGCCAAAATGTGGCTAATACGAAATGACGCCTCAGTTGCAGCCTTACTTTGAGACGTAGGTTGTGAGAAAAGCGACTGTTGAGCCTTCAACTCCACTTTCAGCTCCTGAACTTTTTTGGCGCGGATTGCGCTCTTTGGTGGATAGCAGTCTTTGAATTTCGGATGGTTAGTGTTGTGGTGCCGCTCCAAATTCCCTCGCTTAGACAGTGCCTGTGGCTGGTGGCACAACATACACACACTCTTGTCTTTTACCAAGGTAAAGATGAATTCCTCCTCCCATTCATGATGGAAACTGTAGTTTTTCGCCCTCTTTCGTGGTGCCTCTGCCATGCTTGCTAACACTATGTGGACAACACGGCCGGGTAAATAAACAAACCAACGGCAACCACGCCCACAGGTATCCTGGGATAGCAGGTCTCTCAAAGGTCGTCTTCGGGAAAAAACGCCCATTTATTCTGTCGGTGAATTGCTTTGCAACACGCACAGGCCAATATGCAAATCCAGGTACAAGAGAACGCGCGTTCAGTTTAAGAATCCTCCGCGTTCATGAATTAGTCGGAGATCAGTATTTCTGAAATTATTTTGGAGATCGACAGGGAAAGTCTCCGAGATCGACACGTCGATCGCGATCGACAGGTTGGCGACCTCTGCTCTACAGTTTATATAACCCTCGTGCTACCTTAGGGTCGTTTTGACCCATAGCTATGTTGTGATAACTTTTCATGCTAAAAAAACAAAGTGAAACATTTTCTCTATCCTAAGCGCGGTATCGGGGTCGTTTTGACCCATAGCTATGTTGTGACAACTTTTCATGCTAAAAAAACAAAGTGAAACATTTTCTCTATCCTAAGCGCGGTATCGGGGTCGTTTTGACCCATAGCTATGTTGTGACAACTTTTCATGCTAAAAAAACAAAGTGAAAAATGTTCTCTATCCTTCGCGCGGTATCGGGTCGTTTTGACCCATAGCTATGTTGTGACAACTTTTCATGCTAAAAAAACAAAGTGAAACATTTTCTCTATCCTTGTTGTCTGCGTTGTCTATTACATCACGCTCGCGCTGTCTCCGGGTCCTTGTGACCCCCCTGCCGTGTCCGCATTGTGTATTACAACACCGCCACTAATGTGGCATTGTAATAATGTGTTTTGCTCCTTGTATATTCTAAAATGAGGAGGAGGAGGAGGAGGAGGAAGCATACACCTGGTCCAAGCAAGGGAGCACACTCCCATACAGGTTCACCGTGTAGATGACGTGCACGGCTACACATGTGCCTAATCCGAAACGCCAGTCCGTCAGGGCGGCATCCGCTGCCCAGAATGGGAGCGTCAGCACAAAGAGAAGATCGGCAGCAGAGAGGTGCAGCTGGTAGCGGTCTGTCAGACTCAATTTTGACCTGGGGACAATCAGATAAAACCCTCTGTGTGTCATCTTCTACATCAGAATCATAATGTGTTTTATCCGCCATGTAATGTGTTGTAACACAAACAAGGAATTTACTGTGACAGGAAGGTGTATACAATAAACGAATGTGTGGATCTTTCGTTCTTTCTTTTTCAAAAGATTAAAATGTACAAAGTAACTAACTAAACTTACTAAAGAACTAAACTAATATAACATCTTTGTCATCGTCTTCATCATCCATCTTGATTCTCACCTGCGCTGGCAGCCAAGCACCATCACCACCAGGCCGTTCCCAGTGATGCCCAGGACAAAGATGAAGCCGTAGACCACAGGGAGGAACACTCTCTGGAGGTCAGGGGTTATAACTTGATCCAGGTCACACGGATCCTCCAGGGCCAGCCCCAAGTCGCCAGAACCCGTGTCGTTTATGTCATAGTCAAACACAATATGCTGTAGGGAGGGGAGAGAGAGACAGAGAGACAGATAGGAGGGGGAGAGAGATGGCAACAGTCATGAAAGACACTAGTGGATGAAGTGAGAGAGAATAAGCAGTTTCACCATAAGCCGCCATAACTTGCCTTGATAAAAAAGGATGACATGATGACTGTTCAAAACTGAAAAGATTCTTGACCAAACATATCTTTTTTTAAGTTGCACAATCATCTTTCTATTTGCTGAGACCAACTTTCCAGACTATAATGATCCTTTATCCTTTTTAGTAAATATCCTTTATCTAAAGATAGATTTCAAAGACCCCAATGAACTAGACAGACCTGCCACATTGTGACTGTGGGACCTTCCATTGGGGAGCAGCAGTTGTAAAATGACCTTCAATGTACACCTACAAATCATAGATACGTAGATACAACAACAACAACAAAGCTGAATAAGACCTGGCCGCATACCTCATAGTAGGACATGATTGAGCTGAGCCTGTGTCTCTGTCTCCTCTGCTGAGCGGAGCGGAGCTGAGTACACTTCTCCCTTCAGTGGAGTTTAATATCTCTCCCATTCACCCCCAGAGCCCATACACGTCTTGGTAGGAGGACTACACTTCCTCGTGTCTCTCGGTTGGAGAAAATACACTTCCCCATCCATCGCTGTAAACGACAGCGATGGATTCTCGACTTCTGTTGTGTTTCGCTCTAACATGAGGGAGGAGTCATTTGCATGCATGGTGTATAAAGCTTTGTGCTTGGCATACATCCCCATTGATGTTTAAAATCGAGTCAGCTGAGACATCTATTCAAAGTTCTTCCAAGTTCCAAGTTCATCTATTCAAGTTGCTCATATATACTGCTATAGCAGTATGAGAAACTTTGATCAGCCAAAGACCATATCGTTCACTCCCGCCGACGAGCGTGGACTTGTGGTCGGGGGGGCCATCAGCAACATGGACGTGGGCTCACTGGACCTGAATATCGATGTCGGACCCTCGGGTTGCCAGGTTTATACGACGGCTCCGAGGTCTTCCGACACGAAGGCAGCTCCGTCTGAACCTAAAGCTAAAGACACGCACACCTCCGGTCACGGCGGCCGCACTCGGTCGGTGAGGATGATGACTCCCGTGATCAACTACGCCAATCCCTGGGCGACAGTGTCAGACAACGGGAGGATGGTCGATACCTCGGCGTATGTCATCTACGACGGAACCCCACACCAAAAAACCAAAGCCAGCTTATGGTCAGAAACCGTTACGGTGTTGGGCTCCGAGATCAAAATTGTCTTCACCCTTAAGGATGGGGATACCTCCATGGGATCCTTTACGTATGATATGGTCACCCAGAGTTGTCATGCTGACGGTGGTGTATTGGTGTTGAACATGTCTTAAATTCTGACGATGTCAACTTTAACCCTTGTGCTACCTTTGGGTCATGTTGTGAATACTTTTCACAATAAAAATAAATAAAGTGAAACATTTGTATTACTCCCGTTGTCTACCTGGGGCCTGTACTACGAATCAAGATTTGGCGTTAGCGAGGTAACTTCAGTTTCAACCCAGGGTTTTCTGTACTACGACGCTGGATCACTTGTTACCGGGGTAGATCGCCATGGTAACACATGCTGAACGGCTAACCTGGTCTGGAGCAGGTTAAGTTGGAGATCAGAGATCAACCGGTATAAAAGCCCCGCCCACTAACTAATTCTTGACGATAATGTCGTCACTGTTCATAGAAGATCCTGTGGAGCTTGGTGCGCGGATAGTGAGAGGTGCGCTCAGAAGAGCCAGAACATTTAGAGACCGACAAAACCCTTTCGCATTCCCTCATGAGTATCTTTATGAAATATATAGATTCTTAGCAGAGGGAATTACGTATATTGCCAGCTTCTTGAGCCGTATGTTGCCAATGCGACACATCGAAGCTGTGCACTCACAGTCCCACATACTGTATGCATAGCGTTTCGTTATTTCTATGGGTACTTTTATAGTGTGGGTGATGCGGAGAACCTGAGCAAGAACACGCTCTGCCGCGCAATTTGCTAGGGATTTTCTTTAATGGCTGTTGCCACCATATTCTGATTAATGGAGTGATGAAAAAGAGATATCCAAAGTGCCCTTTGTAAAAACTTTGGACTGTAATATGTTGACAAAATGAAACAAGGATTTTCACTCAATGTTCTGATTTCCGTTCTGGAAATGTATGCAAATGATATCATATTTTACAACTTAATGCATCATTTACTAATTTAAACATACATTTACAGGAAACTAGTAATGAAAACAATATTTGACCTACAATTAGTTATCAACTGGGGAGGTTTCATGTTGATATGTTATCCCTATTCACTGGGGTGTCTCCCCTTAACCCTTTTGTCCTTGGGTTGCTTTGACCCATTTTCTAATCATTTCCATATCAGAAATGGGGGTTTCTTTCAACCAAAACATTTCAAATCAAAAAGAACAATGTGTATCTGTACAATGCTCTTCACAAGTTAAATAAATGATCATTTCACTACTACTCATTGAATTTTGATGTTTCATTCACTTTTATAAAATGTTTCAAAAATAATTAATAGGACATTGAAAGAGTGAAGTAGTGAAAACCCCTACAAAAGCCTCAAAAGGCACAACAAAAAAGCCACAAAAAGGTATAAAAAGACCAAAACGTAGAAAAAAGTTTAAAAAATACATCCTCATTGTGTTCTCCCTTCCCTAGGAACACAGAAAAATAATGTCAGTGTAACTAAGTTTAGTGTCATTCATTCAGTCATGTACTATCTATTCTCATATTCCAGTTTTTCTATCTCCAGCCTTGTTTTTTTAATTAAACGCCTCTTATACTATATGTCGAGCTCCAGGGTTCTTTTATACAGGGCCCTCACATTGTCTGCTCCAATCTGAAACAAATAAAGAACATTGTCCCTTTGCAAGGCACACTTGGAGAAAGTTGAAGGTGTCCATTTGACTACTGGGTTTCAAGGTTCATTGCTTATACCTAATGTCTTTGTCTTGGCCTTGAAGTGGAGGTCCTAGGCTCAGGGAGAGGAAGAAGTTCCTCCCAGAGTTTAACACCATAGCAATTTAATCAATTGAGTCATATTTGAAATGAGCACTTTAAGGACTTGTGTCTTATGTTGAGACCACCACCATTAGTAAGTCGTTACAGACACTTCAATCACAGCCACACGTTCACACACTCTCACCATCTGTGTTGCAAGTGGTAAATAAAACTCAAAAGTGTACCCCCAAAATGCTCTCTGAGCAGGCAGACAGTTTCCTGATCATCTAGGACCTCCACTTGAGAAAGTAAATGGCATATTTGATAAAAATTTTGCAACCACATATGGCATACATACTGGCGTATGACTATTAGTTTCACTGTTACCTCTGTATGGCACAGTGGGATGACAGTGGGTGGTGGCAGGAACACCACAGTATTTCCTGTCACTGCAGAGAACAGTAATACATTTCACTACTACAATATTCATAAATAATTGTTGAATGAACATGGTCACATAGATTACTTGAAACATACATATGCCTGGGCTTCCAACCTGCTGCCACCATGGTCTGAAGAAATGCCCCCTTCCACTCCTTCCATCATGGGGTGACTCTGATAGCTGGAGAGGGCCAGCTCCTCAGCAGGAGTGAAGTCCTGTGGAGGAGGGTCCCCCGCCCCAGTTGCCTAATTTTTCTTCCTGCAAGCAATTTCATTGTTCTATAGGCCCTTTGTAGCTATACCAATATCCTACAACAGGGACTGATTCAGGCAATTCAGCCTTTTAGATGTTGGCCTTAAAATATGTGCAAGTATTGCCTACTGCTACTTACCGTTTTGAATTATGGTTTTATATGTATTTTTTATTTGCTCCCAAGATCGTTTTCCACTGCCAGGGTTGCAACTAAAATAATACAGCAACAAAGGTTTTACGTTATGGAATGCACACGTGTAATTATGGTCACATCTTCAATAAGTCATGTAGCTTACGCATTTACAGCGTCTGCTATTTTCTGCCAGCTTGGCAGCAGCGACTTTGTTGAATTTTGCCTGTATTAGCCTATATGTCTGTATTCCTGATATGCTTGTATTACAATATTTCACGCTTGAGGAGTAGACAAAGTTTGTAAGATTATTGTCTGCTCCTCCTGCGTGCTCTTGTTTCGTCCATGTTTGCGATTGGACATACGGTGCAAACACCGCCCCTTTATGTGAACGCGCACGTCTCTAGATTGGAAAGATCTGGGTCGAGTTAGAGAATTGATAACCGCCGTCGTAGTACCGCTTATCATGATTGCGATTGTTAGGCTTCGCGTAGCCAGGTAACTGAAAGTAATCCAGAGCATGTT
This sequence comes from Thaleichthys pacificus, assembly GCA_023658055.1. Taxonomy (NCBI): domain Eukaryota; kingdom Metazoa; phylum Chordata; class Actinopteri; order Osmeriformes; family Osmeridae; genus Thaleichthys; species Thaleichthys pacificus. The sequence goes on along the minus strand of JAMDYH010000199.1, from coordinate 31,861 downwards.
GATCTTGATTCGTAGTACAGGCCCCTGGTCTGTTACATGACTCTCGTGCTGTTTTCAAGTTGTTGAGACTCACCGCACCTAGTCTGTTACGCCACTCTTGTAGGCGCACCGGGTAGAGTGTTTTTTTATACCCGAAAAAAATTATAATATCCTTATTCGGGTACCTCCGTTCGAAGTGTTGTTTCACTCCCAGCGTCGTGCACGAGCTTGTGTGCCCGTCAGACTTGCTTTGCCCGTCACAACTCTCGTGCCGTTTCGGGGTCCTTGTGAGTCACAGTCATGTTGTGAAAACTTTTCACCATAAAAATAAATAAAGTGAAACATTTGTATTCCTCACGTTGTCTACCTAGTCTGTTACGTGACTCTCGTGCTGTTTCCAAGTTGTTGAGACTCACCGCACCTAGTCTGCTATGCCACTCTCGTGCCGCTTCGGGTTCATTGTGACTCGCCGATCCTAGTCTGTTACGCAACTCTCGTGTGACCCACCGCAGTGTCTCAACGACTTGTTTCCTATACAGACGCTAAGGAGAGCGTGAGGGTTAATATCTCTCCCATTCACCCCCAGAGCCCATACACGTCTTGTTAGGAGGACTACACTTCCTCGTGTCTCTCGGTTGGAGAAAATACACTTCCCCATCCCGGTTGGGGGAAATACACTTCCTCATCTCGGTCGGACGAAATGCGCGCTCATCCAGCCATCGTCTCTGTTGGACGAAATGCACTTCCCCATCCCGGTTGGAGGAAATACACTTCCTCATCTCGGTCGGACGAAATGCGCGCCCATCCAGCCATCGTCTCTGTTGGACGAAATGTACTTCCCCATCCCGGTTGGGGGAAATACACTTCCTCATCTCGGTCGGACGAAATGCGCGCCCATCCAGCCATCGTCTCTGTTGGACGAAATGAGCGCCCATCCCCCACCCCTGGAACTAAGTTGGAGGAAATGAGCGAATACTGAGCGCTTGGACACTGAGTGCGAGAGGAGGTTGTCTGGGGGAGTGCTACTACTACTACTACTACTACTGCTAATACTAATACTACTTATTAGTAGTATTACTGCACATTATCCATTTCATACATTCCTGAATTGCAGACCCCTGTGATACTTTTAATACAACTTATCATCACGTTGTGAATGTGTAATAAAGAAAGTATAGACGATGATGTGGCTGGTTAACATTTGTTTTTATTTCACACATACAATACACCATAACATTACAACATATAGGATATATACGTGTCTTCAATCGGGGTGGTCAAATCCGAAGCTTAAGTCGGTGTCAAATGTGGTCAATTCGCTATCAAGACTTCATTCGATCTGACTCAAAGTAGCTGTCAAATATGGTCAGTTGGTCTTCAACGTTGAGTTTCTTTTTCTCAGGGCTACCTGTTACGTCATCTGTAGTCCGTTTCCTATCATCCTGAGGGTCAGTAGAAACACGGCTACTCGTTTCTGACGCCATGGAAGAAGATACGGAAGATGAATATTCTTCTTCTCCAGTCACCTTGATGTTGTCGTTCTTAAGTTTCAACAGTAGTAATCTGAAATCTGTTTCATTCAGCTCAGGAGCGCTCATTTTGATACGACTCACGGCTATCCTAGGTAACACACAAAGACACCCCTTTCTTTATCTTATCCACCATGTCATCGACCGTAGTCTTCTCGGCAGTGGGACGGTTGACATCTTTACTTTGTCTGTAAAGTGATGTGTCAATGCAGTCATTGTTGAAAACCCTCACAGTGTAGTAACAGCCATGCTTAGAGAGCTTGACAGTGGCGTAATTGTTGTTGTTCTTGCCGGAGAATGTCCCCATATGCGACAGCGCCATCAGGGGTGCGTGGAGCATGAAGTCCTCATTAGCAAACATAGAGGCGAATGTGAACACCCGCCCCTCTAACTGAAACTGCACACAATTGTATCTCATATTCTTCTCCGTCATGATCTTCGCAGCCTCCTTTTTCGTGTCACCTATCATGTTTAGAGACATCCTTATGTACTCGGGGAGATGTTTGTCGGTAGCTTGCAACCACTCCATGTCATCCAAGTCTGAATGGTTGCTACCTGTCATGCTTGAGTTCCTAGTGAAGACTGGTCCAGTTAACTTTAGCGACATGCCATAAGATGCGTCAAACGTGTTGGTGCTCTCATCATCCTTTCTGTGTAGAAACTTTGCAGGCATAGATAGCACGGGGAGTTGTCTACACAAGTTAACATCGGTTACCTTGGGAGTGTAAATGCCAGGTGCTAGCTCAGTGCAAAAGTATCCCATAACCATCATCACGGTCTGTCTCATGGTCATGGCAAGGGTAAGCGTGCACATCTGCAAGGCTCCGTGTGATACGGTTAGCTGATACTTACTCGAGTCTGACAGCATCTCATTGTGCAAGTTGTTGTTGTAGATGGGGTCTTTCATGGATTTGACAAACGAAACCTCTGTAAATTCGCCCTTGTTAAAGGTGTTGTGATAACGCCCATAGAAGTGAATATCGTTCACCCTTTGGGTATACCCCACAGGCTTGTAAACTGTAGACAACATCTTGTGTAAATTATCACCGCTAGCCATTGCAGAATCTTCATGCAATGCAATGGTCAACATAGTCTTCATCATGGTGTAGCTTGACAGTCCCAGAGTCATTGAAGTGAAAACTCCCATTCTGCCGGCAACCGGAGGGGGTCTCTCATCTTCAGGGCCAGTGAAAACGTTACCGAACTGTAATGACTTGCCATTATCCTGCCCATTGAACCCTACCCCATGGGTGACCAGGCATGTCTTTTTCAGTGTATACACCATAACATTACAACATATAGGATATATACGTGTCTTCAATCGGGGTGGTCAAATCCGAAGCTTAAGTCGGTGTCAAATGTGGTCAATTCGCTATCAAGACTTCATTCGATCTGACTCAAAGTAGCTGTCAAATATGGTCAGTTGGTCTTCAACGTTGAGTTTCTTTTTCTCAGGGCTACCTGTTACGTCATCTGTAGTCCGTTTCCTATCATCCTGAGGGTCAGTAGAAACACGGCTACTCGTTTCTGACGCCATGGAAGAAGATACGGAAGATGAATATTCTTCTTCTCCAGTCACCTTGATGTTGTCGTTCTTAAGTTTCAACAGTAGTAATCTGAAATCTGTTTCATTCAGCTCAGGAGCGCTCATTTTGATACGACTCACGGCTATCCTAGGTAACACACAAAGACACCCCTTTCTTTATCTTATCCACCATGTCATCGACCGTAGTCTTCTCGGCAGTGGGACGGTTGACATCTTTACTTTGTCTGTAAAGTGATGTGTCAATGCAGTCATTGTTGAAAACCCTCACAGTGTAGTAACAGCCATGCTTAGAGAGCTTGACAGTGGCGTAATTGTTGTTGTTCTTGCCGGAGAATGTCCCCATATGCGACAGCGCCATCAGGGGTGCGTGGAGCATGAAGTCCTCATTAGCAAACATAGAGGCGAATGTGAACACCCGCCCCTCTAACTGAAACTGCACACAATTGTATCTCATATTCTTCTCCGTCATGATCTTCGCAGCCTCCTTTTTCGTGTCACCTATCATGTTTAGAGACATCCTTATGTACTCGGGGAGATGTTTGTCGGTAGCTTGCAACCACTCCATGTCATCCAAGTCTGAATGGTTGCTACCTGTCATGCTTGAGTTCCTAGTGAAGACTGGTCCAGTTAACTTTAGCGACATGCCATAAGATGCGTCAAACGTGTTGGTGCTCTCATCATCCTTTCTGTGTAGAAACTTTGCAGGCATAGATAGCACGGGGAGTTGTCTACACAAGTTAACATCGGTTACCTTGGGAGTGTAAATGCCAGGTGCTAGCTCAGTGCAAAAGTATCCCATAACCATCATCACGGTCTGTCTCATGGTCATGGCAAGGGTAAGCGTGCACATCTGCAAGGCTCCGTGTGATACGGTTAGCTGATACTTACTCGAGTCTGACAGCATCTCATTGTGCAAGTTGTTGTTGTAGATGGGGTCTTTCATGGATTTGACAAACGAAACCTCTGTAAATTCGCCCTTGTTAAAGGTGTTGTGATAACGCCCATAGAAGTGAATATCGTTCACCCTTTGGGTATACCCCACAGGCTTGTAAACTGTAGACAACATCTTGTGTAAATTATCACCGCTAGCCATTGCAGAATCTTCATGCAATGCAATGGTCAACATAGTCTTCATCATGGTGTAGCTTGACAGTCCCAGAGTCATTGAAGTGAAAACTCCCATTCTGCCGGCAACCGGAGGGGGTCTCTCATCTTCAGGGCCAGTGAAAACGTTACCGAACTGTAATGACTTGCCATTATCCTGCCCATTGAACCCTACCCCATGGGTGACCAGGCATGTCTTTTTCAGTGTATTCACATTTATCATCAAGTTTGCACTCTGGTGACGAATTGCATTTGAGAATTTAACCATTGAATGGTTGAGGGCTGACATCACATCCTCACTGAAGTCACTGTTTGCATGACATGGTAGCATGTTAGATATTGTACCAAATACAGCGCATTGAATGTAAGCCATTACATTATCGGACACCAGGTAATGACAGAGCCTAATGGGGTTTTCACCTGTCTGTTCTCCCATCATTGGAAATGCGCCATTCTTAACCATTAGCATTCGATCACCCATCTGAGGTGACACGAACCACAGCTTTTTACTTTCACCTTCCACGATCTTAAACCCTTGCATACGTTCCAGTATACTGACATCGGTCCAGTGTAGACCCCCGTTCGTCCCCGATACGTCAACGCCATTCATGTCAAGTTCATAACCTGTGAAGAGTTTGTAATGTCGCAATTTCGCTTCAGGGCATTCCTGCTTTGTACCACCTTTTCGGTTTTTACCACTCACTTGTTCAGCGTAGTAAGGAATGAACATCGGACGAAGTATAGTTGCGGCGCACAAGGGGTTGAGAAAATTAGCTTCCAGGAAGACAGCCGATGCAACACTCAAAATGACAGCAAGGTGTTGGTCCTCGATGGAGGTGCTCATAAATATTGCCAGTAGCTGAATGAGGTAAAGAAAGATGATATGGTGAGGCTCCTCTCCTTGTTGATACGTCATTTTACCATTGCGAAGCTCGTCAATGTTAAATAACTCAAGCAACTTGCGAAGTAAAGACACGATCTGACTTGCTCTTTTTTTGTTGAAGTTAACAAAAATGCTCGGGTAGGACTGCTCTCCGTCATTGTCTTCGTAGGGTACATCAACAACATTTTCAGTCAGCACTTGGTCAGTCAGGATTGTCTTGTAAAGTGAAAGGACCTTCTCCCTAGTAAACAATTTACACAGACCCAGAAAGAGATTCTTTTCAAAATCTCCATCCATCTGAGGCACGTTCTGTAAAGCCAAGAAGTGCCCCAGGTGCTCAGCGTGCACTTTCAGGATCTCGTTGGGGAAAAGGTTTGGACAATAGAGATGCAACACCACGGGGGAATTGAGAAGCACCGGCGCAAAGGGGTTGGAAGGGCAAGGGTAGAGGATACCAGAGTCGTGTGGTCCCGTCGTTATGCAAAATCCATCCTCTTGCAGGCTTACCGGGAGTGTCTTAGCAGAGTATGCCATTCTAAATCGAGAGATAACACGTCTACACCCCGAATACAGACACAAATAGTGATGTTGATGGCTAAGACAAATCTATCAGACTGCGAAGACGCTTACACATTCTATTATGATCTTTGGGATGATCTATCCTTAGTCTTAATCGGATCACAAGACTTTAAAGTCACATTCCTGAACAAGGAACAACTGTCAAGAATGGAGGGGCGGGAGGTTATGATCAGACTGGCTGTCTTGGCTGACTTTTATAGGTACCAAAAGGAAGATCTGGGTTTAAATGAGGAGGAGTCTACAGAGAAGTTACACACACTCATTGTTACAAAGACCCACAGCTGAAGTATCAACCTACTGCGAGAGTTTACACCATGACTTGGACGGACCATTGAAGTACAACAAAGACAACGCCTTGCAAACCCAAGATTTTGAAGTTGGTCCGTTCAACAGTTTACATGAGACATCTATAGCAATTACATCTCAGAGTAGTGACACATTGACAACTGTGTCAAGAAACCTAACTACCAAAGACTTTCCCCCCCCCCCCCTGGCTAGGGGGGGCATGTGGGGCAGTATACATGCGAACAGGCTCTGCAGACATACTTCTTACACCTGCGACAAACGGTTGTCGTTTTAATGTCCTTTTTCACTGGGCACACTTGACATCTCTTCCTCTTACTGACACAAGAGGTGACAGGTGGTGAGGAGGACGGTCCTGCCGATGAGGAGGCTGCTGCCGCTGCAGGGTCGTCGTCGTTAGCCTCTTCGGGTTGCCGTTGAGGAGGCGGATCGCGACAGCTGGCCACCCGGAGACCTCTCACAACAGCCACAGCAGCTGCCGTGTGGGGGACACCTTGTCTTCTTTCGATCAGCAGATTCACGAGTGCCCTGACAAGCTGCTCGAGGAAAAACCTCCTCTTGTTGCGCTTGCCAGGCATCCAGTTGGGGTTGACCTCTCTCCATATCACAAAGGCGTTGTAGGTGGAGACGTCAATCATGTTGTCGAAGATGACGAGGGGCCAGCGGGCAGTCATCCTTTTACAGCTGTAGTAAGTGACGACCTTATCTAGATTGTCCACACCTCCTTTGTTGCGGTTGTAGTCTAGGATGATGGTCGGTTTCCCGTCGTCTCGGTCACTGATTTCGCCGTCTGTGTGGCGTGTGCTCATAAGTAAAACGTTCTTGTTTTTCTTGGCGAGGTAAGAAACTAGAGTGGTGGTGGGCGTGAAGGCAAACTGCGACGACAGCACCCGTCGCATGTTTGTTGCTAGCAGCTCAGATGGGAGCTCGGACCTGTTCTTTCAGACCGTGCCAACCATGGTCATGTTTCTCGTCGTCATGAGCTCTCGTCCGAGTTCGTAAGAGGTGAATAAGTTGTCACACGTGACATTGCGATCCTTCAGGCCCTCTGTCATATGGAGCACGACGTGCATCCCCATGTTCCTCTCCGGGGCTCCGTCGCTCAACTTCCCTGTGTACACTTGCATCTTCCAAGTGTAGCTTGATTTTGCATCGCACGTAACCCACGACTTGATCCCATACTTTGCCAGTTTGCTCGGCATGTACTGCCTGAAAGGACACCGTCCTCTGAACGCGACCAGTTGTTCATCCACGGTCACTTCGGGCCCTGGGTCGTAGAGGCGGGGTAATCTCTCTACCCACATATTCCAGACCTCTCGTATCGCCGCCAACTTGTCAGTGGCGCGTCTCGCCGCTCGTGTCCCACGGTCGTCAAATCTTATCGTTGACGAGTAAGTGTAAAAGAGTTTGAGCGGCATCGTAGCGCGGAAAATCACTCTGCCGCTTTGTGCATCCCATAGACTAGCGGCCGCTTCGCCTCGGGACTTGTACACCCCTGCCAGGATTAGCAGCCCTATGTAGGCACGTAGGTCAGTGACGTCCATGGCTTTCCACTCCTCTCCGCGTTTCAGATAGGCTTCCCGATTTGTCTCGTCCAAGATTACTCTTTCGATTTGTGGCGTGACAAAGAGTAAAAACGTAGAGACCATGTCGTGAGCGTGGGAAACGGCGTAAGCTGTGGGTCCGGGGGGCCTCTCTGTGTTTTTACGCTGCGGCGGCGGCATCCTCCGAGTCCCATACGGAACCGAAGACCATTCGATTTTGCCGTTTTTTGACATGAAAGTATCTGGGATTTGGTCCTCATGAGGATCATTGTCGGCTTTGTCTTCTTCTGGCGCCGACAGGTTGCGGCGGTCTGAGCTGCACCCTTCTCCGCCTTCTTCTTCTGACACATTCTCTTCTTCTTGCTAGGGTTCCGTCGTAGATGACATACGCCGAGGTATCGACCATCCTCCCGTTGTCTGACACTGTCGCCCAGGGATTGGCGTAGTTGATCACGGGAGTCATCATCCTCACCGACTGAGTGCGGCCGCCGTGACCGGAGGTGTGCGTGTCTTTAGCTTTAGGTTCAGACGGAGCTGCCTTCGTGTCAGAAGACCTCAGAGCCGTCGTATAAACCTGGCAACCCGAGGGTCCGACATCGATATTCAGGTCCAGTGAGCCCACGTCCATGTTGCTGATGGCCCCCCCGACCACAAGTCCATGCTCGTCGGCGGGAGTGAACGATATGGTCTTTGGCTGATCAAAGTTTCTCATACTGCTATAGCAGTATATATGAGCAACTTGAATAGATGAACTTGGAACTTGGAAGAACTTTGAATAGATGTCTCAGCTGACTCGATTTTAAACATCAATGGGGATGTATGCCAAGCACAAAGCTTTATACACCATGCATGCAAATGACTCCTCCCTCATGTTAGAGCGAAACACAACAGAAGTCGAGAATCCATCGCTGTCGTTTACAGCGATGGATGGGGAAGTGTATTTTCTCCAACCGAGAGACACGAGGAAGTGTAGTCCTCCTACCAAGACGTGTATGGGCTCTGGGGGTGAATGGGAGAGATATTAAACTCCACTGAAGGGAGAAGTGTACTCAGCTCCGCTCCGCTCAGCAGAGGAGACAGAGACACAGGCTCAGCTCAATCATGTCCTACTATGAGGTATGCGGCCAGGTCTTATTCAGCTTTGTTGTTGTTGTTGTTGTATCTACGTATCTATGATTTGTAGGTGTACATTGAAGGTCATTTTACAACTGCTGCTCCCCAATGGAAGGTCCCACAGTCACAATGTGGCAGGTCTGTCTAGTTCATTGGGGTCTTTGAAATCTATCTTTAGATAAAGGATATTTACTAAAAAGGATAAAGGATCATTATAGTCTGGAAAGTTGGTCTCAGCAAATAGAAAGATGATTGTGCAACTTAAAAAAGATATGTTTGGTCAAGAATCTTTTCAGTTTTGAACAGTCATCATGTCATCCTTTTTTATCAAGGCAAGTTATGGCGACTTATGGTGAAACTGCTTATTCTCTCTCACTTCATCCACTAGTGTCTTTCTATGTATCTCATGACTGTTGCCATCTCTCTCCCCCTCCTATCTGTCTCTCTGTCTCTCTCTCCCCTCCCTACAGCATATTGTGTTTGACTATGACATAAACGACACGGGTTCTGGCGACTTGGGGCTGGCCCTGGAGGATCCGTGTGACCTGGATCAAGTTATAACCCCTGACCTCCAGAGAGTGTTCCTCCCTGTGGTCTACGGCTTCATCTTTGTCCTGGGCATCATTGGGAACGGCCTGGTGGTGATGGTGCTTGGCTGCCAGCGCAGGTGAGAATCAAGATGGATGATGAAGACGATGACAAAGATGTTATATTAGTTTAGTTCTTTAGTAAGTTTAGTTAGTTACTTTGTACATTTTAATCTTTTGAAAAAGAAAGAACGAAAGATCCACACATTCGTTTATTGTATACACCTTCCTGTCACAGTAAATTCCTTGTTTGTGTTACAACACATTACATGGCGGATAAAACACATTATGATTCTGATGTAGAAGATGACACACAGAGGGTTTTATCTGATTGTCCCCAGGTCAAAATTGAGTCTGACAGACCACTACCGGCTGCACCTCTCTGCTGCCGATCTTCTCTTTGTGCTGACGCTCCCATTCTGGGCAGCGGATGCCGCCCTGACGGACTGGCGTTTCGGATTAGGCACATGTGTGGCCGTGCACGTCATCTACACGGTGAACCTGTATGGGAGTGTGCTCATCCTGGCCTTCATCAGTCTGGACCGCTACCTAGCCGTGGTCAAAGCAACAGACGCGCACACCTCATGCACGAGACAGCTACTGGCACGGAGACTGGTGTCTGTAGGTGAGCTAAGGTCTCTAGCCTCATCCCTTAACTCTCTCTCTCTCACAACGTGCCCATGCCTCAGATGTACAGAGGTACACCTTCACTTGTATTCTCCATCTCCTGATCTAACGACAACATCTCCTCTTTGTCTCCCTCACCCCCTCTCCTTTTTTTTCCAGGAACCTGGTTGCCTGCAGCTCTCTTGGCAGTGTCAGACATAGTGTTTGCCAGGACTTGGGAAGCAGGAGATGGGGTGATTGTATGCCAGCGCTTATACCCAGCTGACAACGCTCCTCTCTGGGTGTCAGTGTTCCACCTGCAGCTGGTGTTGGTGGGCTTGGTGGTACCGGGCCTAGTTTTACTGGTGTGTTACTGTGTCATCGTGTCCAGGCTGACCCGCAGCGGGCCTCTGCAGGGGCAGAGACAGAAGCGCAGAACTGTCAGGACCACTGTGGCGTTGGTCCTCTGCTTCTTCCTGTGTTGGCTCCCGTATGGTGCTGGCGTCACTGTGGATGCCCTCATGCGCCTAGAGGTCCTTCCCAGGGGCTGCAGTCTGGAGGTGGTGCTGAGTGTGTGGCTGGCGGTGGCTGAACCCATGGCATTTGCCCACTGCTGTCTAAACCCACTGCTGTACGCCTTCCTGGGGCAGACAGGAGGACTCAACACTCGGTCGCCTCGTCTCCAGTCTGACGAGTCCTCGTCCTAGACGCCCAGGAACCTCTACTACCACAGAGTCTGAGTCATTTAGTCTACACTCCAGCTAACAGAATATGGGTGCAGATGTAGGTGTGGGTTGGATGAGGGTGTAAATGCTTTGTCCTATATATGAGAAGAGGGTAGTCTGCTGATCCATGACTTTGTCCCTTGTCTGAAAGATAAACTTTCTGTAAATAGGGTTTGTGGGTCACTGATGTTGTATGCATTTTTTCTTTTTCATTTGGCGACCCAATACAAGAGTGTATGCGACCCATTTTGGGTCGCATACACTTTGGGAAATTTTGGGAAACCGTGCACTAGGGAACTGCCATGCAAAGAGGCATCAGGCGTGACATCATAATCAGAAGTTGACATAGCAACGGACACATCGTGGCATTCCAAAGCATTATGATGTCACGCCTGACGCTTTTTGGCAGCCGATATTAGCTAAGACTGACACAAACAGAAACTCAGTACAGAGATAACGTCTTAATGCGTACCACTAATATTAGTAGGTAAACACTGTCTTGTGTTCACAGAAGTGTTCACAATTTTCCATCTGCAAAATTGAGAAAACTGAACTTGAGAACTTCCTCAAGCAACAGAGGGCCAACGTGTCAGAAGATGAAGCTTAAACCTAACTTCAAACAAGATGGTCCTTACATGGAAACAAGGGTGAGTTTCTCTTTATTCAGTAGAGTATAGACAGCTGACTGGCTTTTATTTAAAAAATGGTGTGAGAGGAATACTGATCTGTGAATTGCACCTCATTTGTCACGAGTAAATGTATTTTTAAATGGATCACTGCTCACCCTCTATGAGTTGGGATACTGTACTAAAATACACAAAATACTATAAATATTATTGTTTCTGCTCATAGATAAGTGATTGGTATTGAAGGTATAAACTCACCAAAACATGGACTGAACTATGATACATGGAATTTTCTTTATCAACTTTGAGTTGAGATTCTGTGTTTTACCTTAGTCTATGTTTGAAACAAGTAGAGCAATGATGGTGGGCATGTCATGTTTTGACATGAAGGGTACAGAGAATGGAGGAGTGAACGTTTTGGTCAGATAAATGATAAAAGTTGTAGATCTATATTGATTTTTAACATCATTTGTAAGTTAGTTTAATTCATCCCATTTAGACCGTCTCACCCAGTGAAAGTCAGTCTCATGTTCAATATGAAGTCATAATCTATGCTGGGTCTATCCTCAAACCTCTGGTACATGTGGTTCCAGGGGAGTCAGTATTCCTCACCATATTCCTTTATAACCTTGAATCCCTGCAGATCCAGGAGAAGCAGGAGCTCCGGAGGCTGGAGAAGGTGGAGAGGGACCGGGCCAAGGCCAAGAAGGAGGCCGAAATAAGAAATTATAACCCATGGGGCCGGGGAGGGATGCGGCGCACCCCTTAGAGACACCCGAGGGAACCTCATTAGTACGTTGTAGCATGTTTCACTTACCTTCATTGTTGGCTTACCTTTCAGGATCGCATAAGTGGATCTGTGTTAAATTGATGAGATATATCTCTGTGTGAAGTGTTTGTGGGACAAGGTGGACTACAGAAGCTGTAACTGCCATAAAGTAGCTCACGCTACAGGCTTATCCCCACATATATATAGGTGCTCATCTGATATGTGAAGCCCTCTGTGACATTGTTTGTAAGAAGGGCCATACAAATAACATGATTTGATATAGTCACTTGGTAGAGGGCCACATTTTAAACAGTTCTACCATCAGGGGTAAAAAGGTTTGCTGGTCTGGTGATTTTTACTTTTGAATCTTGTATTTAAAACACTTCTTATGATTTGCCTGTATAGCTGACCTGAAGCAGATGCACAGGCAGAATGAGGAAGCTTGGCTGAATCCTGAGACCTCTCAGAAAAAAGCCACAGTCACCAGGCCCACCCAGAGAGAGGACAGACTGCCGCCCATTAACACAGTCTCAGGTAGGCAGTCACTGCACCAGCTGGCACATTGCTGACAACATACATTAACGTGCATGGAATACACATGGTTGTAATATATTTAATCTTTGCAGGTTTTGATCATGTCCAGACCACTGAGAAATCCAGGAGTATGTTTGCTAACCAGCAGACAGGGGCGCACTGGGGGCAGCACCTGGCCGAGGGCAGGGGTCCCTGGGCTGAGGAGGGTGGATCTCCCTTTAGAGAGAGCAGGACCACCAGACTGGGAAGGGTGGAGCCTGTGGAGAGGAGGGCACCAACTTACCAGGAGGAACTGGAACAGCAGGTGACCTCCTCCACCCACCTGTATCTGTTGGGATACAGCACCAAAATACACCAAATGCAATTAATTCTGCTCATAGATAATGTTTCTGGATTGAAAGAACAAGTTCACCAAAATGTGGACTGAACTGTAGAACATGGAATGTTCTTTATCAACTTTGAGGTGTTGTGGTTGAAATTGAGATGTGGTGACTGAGATTCCAAGGTGGACCTTATGATGGTGGGCATGTAAGGTTTTGACAGGAAGGGTAGAGAAAAGGAAGGTGGTGACCTTTTGGTCAGATGAAATAGAGCAGTTGTACATCAAAATAGATTTGTGTTTTTTATACGTTACTTTAATTCACAAAGTGGATCCTTCCCATTTAGACCCTTTAGCGACTCTGTTTCATCATGAAATAATCATTCTGCTTTTATAACCTGATAAAGGTAAATACAAGACTATCTTTATTCACAAAGGATGAATTATTCTAGTTGCGCAAGTTGAAAGTCTCATGTTCATGATGATGTTATTGTATACGCTGACTGAGTCTATCCTCAAACCTCTGGTACATGTGGTTCCAGGGGAGTCAGTATTCCTCACCATATTCCTTCATAACCTTGAATCCCTGCAGATCCAGGAGAAGCAGGAGTGTCGGAGGCTGGAGAAGTTGGAGAGGGACCGGGCTGAGGCCAAGCTGGAGGCCGAAAGAAGAAACTATAACCCATGGGGCCGGGGAGGGTGCGGCGCACCCCTTAGAGACACCCGAGGGGACCTCATTAGTACGTTGTAGCATGTTTCACTTACATTCCATGTTGGCTCACCTACAGGATTGGATAAGTTGATTGGAGTTCAATTGATGGCAGATATTTCTGTGTGAAGTGTCTGACTGTACTTTGTCTGACTAGCTGACCTGAAGCAGATGCACAAGCAGAATGAGGAAGCTTGGCTGAACCCTGAGACCTCTCAGAAAAAAGCCACAGTGACCAGGCCCATCCTCAGAGGGGACAGACTGCCGCCCATCAACACAGTCTCAGGTAGACAGTCACTGCACCAGCTGGCACATTGCAGACAACACATACATTATCGTGCATGGAATACACATGGTTATAATATATTTATTCTTTGCAGGTTTTGATCATGTCCAGACCACTGAGAAATCAAGGAGTATGTTTGCTAACCAGCAGACAGGGGCGCACTGGGGGCACCACCTGGCCGAGGATAGGGGTCCCTGGGCTGAGGAGGGTGGACCTCCCTTTAGAGAGAGCAGGCTGGAGCCTGTGGAGAGGAGGGCACCAACTTACCAGGAGGAACTGGAACAGCAGGTGACCCCCCACCACCACCACCTCTATCTGTTGGGATACAGCACCAAAATACACCAAATGCAATGAATGTATTAATTCTGACAATCTTTATTCACAAAAGATGAATTATTCAATTTGCGCCACAAGTTGAAAGTCAGTCTCATGTTCATGATGATGTCAATGTGTACGCTGAGTCTATCCTCAAACCTCTGGTACATGTGGTTCCAGGGGAGTCAGTATTCCTCACCATATTCCTTCATAACCTTGAATCTCTGCAGATCCAGGAGAAGCAGGAGTGTCGGAGGCTGGAGAAGGTGGAGAGGGACCGGGCTGAGGCCAAGCTGGAGGCCGAAATAAGAACCTATAACCCATGGGGCCGGGGAGGGTGCGGCGCACCCCTTAGAGACACTCGAGGGGACCTCATTAGTACGTTGTAGCATGTTTCACTTACATTCCATGTTGGCTCACCTACAGGATTGCATAAGTTGATTGGAGTTCAATTGATGGCAGATATTTCTGTGTGAAGTGTCTGACTGTACTTTGTCTGACTAGCTGACCTGAAGCAGATGCACAAGCAGAATGAGGAAGCTTGGCTGAACCCCGAGACCTCTCAGAAAAAAGCCACAGTGACCAGGCCCATCCTCAGAGAGGGACAGACTGCCGCCCATTAACACAGTCTCAGGTAGACAGTCACTGCACCAGCTGGCACATTGCAGACAACACATACATTATCGTGCATGGAATACACATGGTTATAATATATTTATTCTTTGCAGGTTTTGATCATGTCCAGACCACTGAGAAATCAAGGAGTATGTTTGCTAACCAGCAGACAGGGGCGCACTGGGGGCACCACCTGGCCGAGGATAGGGGTCCCTGGGCTGAGGAGGGTGGACCTCCCTTTAGAGAGAGCAGGCTGGAGCCTGTGGAGAGGAGGGCACCAACTTACCAGGAGGAACTGGAACAGCAGGTGACCCCCCCCACCACCACCACCTCTATCTGTTGGGATACAGCACCAAAATACACCAAATGCAATGAATGTATTAATTCTGACAATCTTTATTCACAAAAGATGAATTATTCAATTTGCGCCACAAGTTGAAAGTCAGTCTCATGTTCATGATGATGTCAATGTGTACGCTGAGTCTATCCTCAAACCTCTGGTACATGTGGTTCCAGGGGAGTCAGTATTCCTCACCATATTCCTTCATAACCTTGAATCCCTGCAGATCCAGGAGAAGCAGGAGTGTCGGAGGCTGGAGAAGGTGGAGAGGGACCGGGCTGAGGCCAAGCTGGAGGCCGAAATAAGAACCTATAACCCATGGGGCCGGGGAGGGTGCGGCGCACCCCTTAGAGACACCCGAGGGGACCTCATTAGTACGTTGTAGCATGTTTCACTTACATTCCATGTTGGCTCACCTACAGGATTGCATAAGTTGATTGGAGTTCAATTGATGGCAGATATTTCTGTGTGAAGTGTCTGACTGTACTTTGTCTGACTAGCTGACCTGAAGCAGATGCACAAGCAGAATGAGGAAGCTTGGCTGAACCCCGAGACCTCTCAGAAAAAAGCCACAGTCACCGGGCCCATCCTGAGAGAGGACAGACTGCCGCCCATTAACACAGTCTCAGGTAGACAGTCACTGCACCAGTTGGCACATTGCAGACAACACATACATTATCGTGCATGGAATACACATGGTTATAATATATTTATTCTTTGCAGGTTTTGATCATGTCCAGACCAATGAGAAATCCAGGAGTATGTTTGCTAACCAGCAGACAGGGGTGCACTGGGGGCACCACCTGGCCGAGGATAGGGGTCCCTGGGCTGAGGAGGGTGGACCTCCCTTTAGAGAGAGCAGGCTGGAGCCTGTGGAGAGGAGGGCACCAACTTACCAGGAGGAACTGGAACAGCAGGTGACCCCCCCACCACCACCACCTCTATCTGTTGGGATACAGCACCAAAATACACCAAATGCAATGAATGTATTAATTCTGACAATCTTTATTCACAAAAGATGAATTATTCAATTTGCGCCACAAGTTGAAAGTCAGTCTCATGTTTACATTTACATTTACATTTATGCATTTAGCAGACGCTTTTATCCAAAGCGACTTCCAAGAGAGAGCATTACAAAAGAGCATAGGTCACTGATCATAACAACGAGATAGCCCCAAACATTGCAAGCAGCCAAAACATGAAGTATACATTGTGAAAAACCAAATAAGTGCCAAGGGGAAGAACCATAAGAGCATGCAGTTAAACAAGTTACAATTAAACAACATGAAACTCAAAAAAGTGCAAGAGTGTACCTGTAAAGGAGAAGACAAAAACAACAGTCAACAGTAAAATATTTCACAGCGAGTACAAGAATTTAAAACCGTCACAACTAACCAACAGGAGCAACAAGTCTCTCAATACGAGTCATTGTGATCCTGGAGGAAATTAACATCAGGTCCAGCCAAGCATTCCTAAGTGTCGTTGTACTCCCGGAACAAGTGCGTCTTGAGCCTTTTCTTGAAGGTGGGGAGACAGTCAGTGTCCCTGATGGAGGTGGGGAGTTGATTCCACCATTGGGGGGCCAGACAGGAGAAGAGCTTGTGTTGGGACCGGGCGCTCTTGAGCGGTGGGACCACCAGACGGTTGTCAGAAGAAGACCGTAGGTGGCGGGTGGGGGTGTACGGCTGCAGGAGAGACTTGATGTAGTCGGGTGCAGTCCCGTTCACCGCTCGGAAGGTCAGTACCAGAGTCTTGAATCTGATACGGGCCGTGACGGGAAGCCAGTGGAGGGAGATGAGGAGCGGGGTAACATGGGAGCGTCTGGGTAGATTGAAGACCAGACGGGCTGCCGCATTCTGAATCCTCTGGAGAGGGCGGGTTGCACATGCTGGGAGACCGGCGAGCAGCGAGTTGCAGTAGTCCAGCTTTGAGAGGACAAGTGCTTGGACTAGCAGCTGGGTGGAATGCTCAGACAGGTATCTCCTGATCTTCCGGATGTTGTAGAGGGTGAATCTACACGACCGGGAGACCGCAGCAATGTGGGCTGTGAGGGAGAGCTCGTCATCCATGGTCACCCCGAGGTTCCTGGCAGAGGATGAAGGGGTCACCGTCGCCGATCCCAGGGTGATTGAGAGATCGTGGGAGATGGAGGGTTTGGCCGGGATGATGAGGAATTCTGTTTTGGCGAGGTTCAGCTGGAGGTGGTGCTCGGTCATCCAGGCGGAGATGTCTGTGAGGCAGGCCTCGATCCTAGCTGAGATCCCCGGATCAGTCGGGGGGAACGACAGGTACAGCTGCGTGTCGTCAGCATAGCAGTGGTAGGAGAAGCCATGGGAGGTGATGATTGGTCCAAGCGAGGTGGTGTAGAGGGAGAAGAGGAGCGGTCCAAGGACAGAGCCCTGTGGGACACCAGTGGAGAGCTGGCGGGGGCCTGACACTTTGCCTCCCCAGGAGACCTGGTAGGATCTGCCCGACAGGTAGGATGAGATCCACTGAAGTGCAGTGCCAGTGATGCCCATCTCAGAAAGTCTGGCCAGCAGGATCTGATGGTTAACCGTATCAAATGCTGCAGAAAGGTCCAGCAGAATGATGACGGATGACCTCGACGCCGCTCTGGCAGACTGAAGGGCAGAGGTGACTGACAGGAGGGCAGTTTCAGTGGAGTGACCAGTCTTGAAGCCCGATTGGTTGGGGTCAAGCAGGTTGTTCTGAGAGAGGAAGTTTGACAGTTGGTTAGATACAGCGCGTTCAATTGTTTTAGAAAAGAAGGGTAGTAGTGATACCGGTCTGTAGTTCTGGAGGACGGCAGGGTTAAGGGATGGTTTTTTGAGTAGAGGGCTAACTATGGCCTGTTTGAAGGCAGAGGGGAAAGTGCCGGAAGTAAGAGAAGAGTTAAGGACATGGAGAAGAAAAGTTATGATGGAGGTGATGATGTTCATGATGATGTCAATGTGTACGCTGAGTCTATCCTCAAACCTCTGGTACATGTGGTTCCAGGGGAGTCAGTATTCCTCACCATATTCCTTCATAACCTTGAATCCCTGCAGATCCAGGAGAAGCAGGAGTGTCGGAGGCTGGAGAAGGTGGAGAGGGACCGGGCTGAGGCCAAGCTGGAGGCCGAAATAATAACCTATAACCCATGGGGCCGGGGAGGGGGCGGCGCACCCCTTAGAGACACCCGAGGGGACCTCATTAGTACGTTGTAGCATGTTTCATTTGCATCCCCTTTTAGCTCACCTTACAGAATATTATACGTGGATTGTGTTAGATTGATATCAGACAGTTCTGTCTGAAGTGTTTCTGGGACAAGGTGGACTACAGTAGCTTTAACTGCCATGAAGTAGCTCACGCTACAGGCTTATGCCCACTATATATAGGTGCTCATCTGATCTGTGAAGCCCTCTGTGACATTGTTTGTAAAGACAGATATACAAATAAGATTAGATATTTTCACACTGCAGAAGGCCACATTTTCAACATGTCTACCATGTGGGGTAAAAAGGTTGCTGGTCTGGTTTTACTGTGGTTAAAAGTTTTACTTTTGGGTCTTGTAAATAAAAAACGTCCTATGTTTTTTCTCACTAGCTGACCTGAAGCATATGCACAGGCAGAATGAGGAAGCTTGGCTGAACCCCGAGACCTCTCAGAATAAAGCCACAGTCACCAGGCCCACCCTGAGAGAGGACAGACTGCCTCCCATCAACACAGTCTCAGGTAGCCAGTCACTGCACCAGCTGGCACATTGCAGACAACCAATAATTTCACGTGAATGTAATACACACGTACACACAATGCATATGGCTGTTCTATTTTATCTTTGCAGGTTTTGCCCCTGTCCAGACCTCCATCTATGCCAGAGGAAATGTGTTTCCTAACCAGCCAACGCTTCATCAACTCACTGAGCTGGATAAGTATAAGCTTTGCCTAAAACAACAGGTACAGTGTTGTATGGTTTGGGATGTGTTATGTTTACATTTCAAGACCCTGGCCTCTTGTGGCTGTAGGGTCTTTTAGCTTCAACAAGCCATTGATTTGAAGGATGTTGTGTACTGTACACAAACACACACACAGGTACATGATGTTGTATAACAAACTGTTTACCTCTCGGGCCCTGCCCAGATTGAGGAGAAGCACCTTAAGGAGGCAGAGGAGAGGGAGAAGCTACGCCTGGAGGAGGTGAAGGAGGAGAGGAGGCTGGCAGAGCAGAGGGCTCAAATGAAGAGGGAGTTTGACGAGAATCAGGAGATCCGAAGACTCAAGGAGATGAAGGTCAGCTGGGCACTGATTGGCTAAGAGGGATTTGGCAGAAATGACTGTTTATGCGTTTGCAATATACAGTATACAACTTATCAGGTGCAGGTGCAAAGGGAGATCTCGCC
This sequence comes from Thaleichthys pacificus, assembly GCA_023658055.1. Classification (NCBI taxonomy): domain Eukaryota; kingdom Metazoa; phylum Chordata; class Actinopteri; order Osmeriformes; family Osmeridae; genus Thaleichthys; species Thaleichthys pacificus. The sequence continues at coordinate 12,471 of JAMDYH010000199.1, read as the reverse complement.
CCCCATCCCCACCCTCCAGAAGAGACACAGGGCCCCTCAGTCCACCCCTAGTCCCCCCAGCATGGACAGCAAATTCCCCACCACCCCCCTGTCTGTAAGTTACCCGCTTGCATAAACCATAAACGTACTATGGAGAGCATCATCTGAAAACAGGTAGAAACAGATGTCTCTGTCCCCCACAGACACCTTTTAGGAGTGTTCTCTTTCAGGAGTGTTCTTTGTGACTCAGCTGTTATCAGCAGAATACAGTTTGGTCTTCTTCTGCAACAGCAAACGGCCAAAAACAAGGAGCTGGTCCGTCTTGTAGAGAAGACGAAGACAGAGCTGGAGGAGGAGGAGATTGCTGCTGGGAGGATGCGCTATGAGAAAGAGAGACAGGCGCGCATTCAAGAGGTGAGAGGACAACAAAACTTTATTAGAAAGATTTGAACAAACAGAAATATCAGTATGATCCCCATCTTACTGTCTATCTGCAGGTGCGAAGGGAGATCTCGCCCCCCATCCCCACCCTCCAGAAGAGACACAGGACCCCCCAGTCCACCCCCATTCCCCCCAGCATGGACAGCAAACGCTCCACCACCCCCCTGTCTGTAAGTTACCGCTTGTATAAACCATAAACGTACTACGGAGAGCATCATCTGAAAACGGGTATAAACTGATGTCTCTCCCCCCCCCCCCCACAAACACCTTTTAGAAGGGTTCTCTTTCAGTGCCCCAGTCCCAGACACCCTCTGTCCCAGCTGTTAGGAAGGAGCTGGGAGCTGCAGGTAACACACACACAAAAACACGAAATGTTCCATATAGCTGGAACCAACACATTTGAGATTATTTGTAACTGGTATGTGATTGTGTGTGTATGTGCGTCAGGCTGCCTACCAGAGTACAACAGGGAAGTGCTCTGTAAGTTGACTGCAATCCGTAAAAAGCTGCTCAGAGAGCAGAAACGGGTAAAGGGCCAGATGATGCGCTCAGAGTGAGAGGAGCTGGACTCACTTGACAGGTAACACCCTCCACTACTGGGGCACTACTGCAAAGTTTAGGGAAGAGTAGAACAGAGTTTGGTCATTAAGTATGAGACGCTAAATCTGTCTATGTGGCTTAGGATGGAGGCTTCCGGGGGGGGTCTTTCAGACTTCCAGATGACTACATCCTGTCAAGGTGTGGTCGATGAGGGTGGACCCAAAGAACATGAGGAAATACTGACACAACATGAAGACACAACAACGTGACAAGGACTGTCAAAGGGAGCAACTATATACACACACAGAAGGACCAAACTAGACAGGGGAAACTACAACAACGAGAGAACTGACGACAACAAACGAGAAAACCTCACACTTGACAAGGCACAGACACAGAAAATCAGACCTCCAGGAAGACTGGAAGCACTAGGGACCATGGAAAACACACGAGGGAAGACCTGGGGCAAGACCATGGCCGTGACACATCCTCCAATCAGAGTCAGCAGAGCGGGCCTGGGAGCGTGATCGCCACAACTGGACCAGGAGACTTCCGGCTCTGATGCACCGTGGCAGGAGAACATATAAGTTCACTGGAGACGTACACATCTAACTCACACAGAGGAATGGAGTAAAGTGGAGTAAAGTGGAGTATTGTTTTCATAAAAAGGACAATTATTTTCCTTTAAAAACCTTAAATAAAGAACTCCATGCTTGGAATCAGCGTGTATTTACTTTATACATACAAAATGGAACATAGTTGATTCACTATTGGACATAAATCCAATAGAAACCTGATGATTCAGAGGTAGGTAGGTCACAAAGCCTCATGCACCCAGCCAGCATTATCTAGTCCTTGTCACTCCCTCTTGGCCCCAAAGATCTGCGAGCACTACAAGCCAAAGTCAGAGTGAACAAACTCATGTTCTCAGTTCTCCTAAGTCTCAAATGTAGCCTACAGAAAAATGTGTTTTCGTCATTTGATTTCACATTGATGCTTTGACTGTATATGCACTGTTGCATTGGTCAGATGGATCAGCTACAGAATAACAGATAGTGTGTGAATTGCTTATTATCGTTGACTTTTGCGGGAACGCACTTTTCTAATGTTGAGTGAACATTTTATCCCGCGAATGAACTGAATCTCGCACTGCAGGGCCTCTCAGCGAGGATATTGTGCGGGACAACATTGAGGCCGTGGTTACAAAGCTGGGACTATTGCTGACTGTTTACAAGAACGATACTCAAGTGTTCCGATCGCTGTACAATGTTTTTTGTGTGCAACCCAACTCAGACTTGTGGACAGAATGTGACATAGGAAAACATCTCGGCGTTTAGGGAAGTTATCCATTTTCTGTAAATAAGATCTAAATAAGAATACCCCACCCCCCTCTCTCTCTCGTTGGCTTTCTGAGAGTAGCGTCTTCTACACTGCAACCTTCTTTACCCTCTACGAATCCATTGGATCATTATAAAAAATTCCCAAGTGGAGAATAAATGGCAACTCTTATTGTTGTGTCCGAGTGGGGGCAGGCATTTAAGAGATAAGAAGCAACAGAAATTTCCGTCCATATAGGTGATCTCTGAATTTCTGAACACCAAATATGATGCCTAAAGCCTCCTTCTCAATTTGTGAGTAATTGATCTCTGTTTTGCTCAAGGTACGTGAGGCATAAGCTACGGGCCTTTCACTACCATCGGGCATCGTGTGTGCTATCACTGCCCCTAATCCATATGCACTAGCATCACAGGCCAACAATATTTGTAATTCAGGATCAAAATGTGTCAGAACAACTGAAGATGACAACTGTGCTTTCGCCTTCTGAAAGGCTGCTTGACAACTAGTGGACCAGTTCCATGGGCTATCTTTCTGGAGCAACACTGTCATTGGTTTTATGATGGTGGACAGGTTCTCAATGAATTTCCCATAGTATGTCAATAACGCTAAGAAAGCACGAAGCTCAGTGACATTCTTTGGAACTGGAGCATTGGCTATTGCTTCCACTTTCTCTTGGATAGGGTGTAACCCTTCTCTGTCAATTTTGTGCCCCAAGTATGTTACACTCGATTGGCAGAAGCTGCATTTGTCACTGTTTACCCTAATACCTCTCTCTTGCAAACGCTTTAACACCTGTTCCACATTTTCCCAATGTTCACTTTCAGACTTCCCCGTTATCAAAATGTCATCTAGGTAGCAGACAACACTTGGAAGGCCTTGAAGTATCTGATCCATAATACGCTGAAATATGGCTGGTGAACTGGCGATGCCATAGGGTAACCTATTCATCTGATACAGCCCTTTGTGTGTGTTAATGGTCAAATACTGCTTAGATTCGTCATCTAGCTCTACCTGCTGGTAAGCCTGCGTAAGATCTAGCTTAGTGAAGTATTTTCCACCAGCTAACTTGGCAAACAGATCCTGTGTTTTAGGCAGAGGGTATTTGTCCACGTCTAACCAAGGATTTATGGTTACCTTGTAGTCACCACAAATTCTGACCTCACCATTAGTTTTTGGAATACACACAATTGGAGTAGCCCATTCACTATATTCTACCGGACTACAGACTCCTTTCTCTAGTAGTTTGTCTAACTGCTTGTCAACAGCTGCACTCAAAGCATATACGGTACTGATCTAGCCGTACAGAATTTCGGCTTAGCATTCTCCATGACTCGCAGTTTTGCTTTTACCCCTGAGATAACACCTCGATCAGCATTGAACACTTGAGAGTATTTCTCACGTAATTCTGTCAGTGGATCTGCTACTGGTACATGGTTCACTCTTGACCAGTCTAAGTGTAAGTACTGAATCCAATTCCTACCCATTAGAGTTGGACCACTTCCCTTTGACACTAACAAAGTTAGCCTTTCTGTCTGATTTCTACATTGTGCTGTCACTTGGAATTCACCCAGTAACACAATTGGCTCTGAAGAGTATGTTTTCAGACTAACATCACATGGTTGCAGCTTACACTTATTAAACCTTCGCTTGTACAACTTCTCTGAAATTATGCTCATGGCTGCACCTGTGTCTACTTCCATTTTTATCTTGACACCATTACATCTTATCATTACCATGTATGGCTTCACATACTCACTGTCACCTTTAACTGAAAACAGTCCAAAGTCCTTTTTGACCCCTGGTGCTTCCATGTTAGCACAGTTCTCAGTCTCACTTTGCTGCTGCTTACGCTGTCTGTTCTCAGCAGTGTGTGCTGGAACTTTTTTAACTGCTCGTCGTCGACTCGAAATTGTTCACCATGTCCTTCACTTTTGTCCAAGTTAGCTTTTCTCCATAAGCAGCACTCAACAACTTAGTTCTCAGCTCCTTACTGCTGATTCCATAAACTACCGGTACTTGATCCCGCAACTGCTCTTCGAGCGTCGCGCCAAATTCACAAGTGGCGACAAGTCCTTTTAGTGCAGCAATATATTCTGACAAAGACCCTCCATTTTGTTGCTTTCGTGCACGGAAAGTATAACGCTCACTTAACACGTTCTTCTTTGGTACATGAAATTCCCTTAGAGCTTTTACAATGTCATCATATGTAGATTCAGACGGCTTTTTCGGAGCTAGCAAGTCTCTCAGTAATGAGAAAGTCTTTGCACCTATACCACAGATAAGAAAACGGCCCTTCGTTTTTCTTGTTCAATTCCGTTGGCTTCTACAAATTGTGCAAAACGTTGCTCATACGTTTCAAAACTTTCGCTGCTCTCGTCGAAGCACAAGCCCGTCTCACTGCTAAAGACAGACATCTCTGGTTCACTTGCTTGCTAGTTACTAGTTTCTTTCGTCGACGTTAGCTAGCGTTAGCATCTTCGTTCGCTTCAAAACTAATTTGTGGTTAAGAAATCCACTCTTCGTCGCCAGTTTGTTGTGTACGAATTGCGTTTGTATGTTTCAGTTGAAAACGTAGTGGACTGAATAAAAAAAGGTCCACTGTGGGTACTTATTAGTTGGTGTAGCCTAACTGAACCTTGTCTTTGTCACACAAACTCATTACATAAGGACTCAAGATTGACTGGACACAACTTTTATTTCTAGCTACCATTATTTCCCTTCCAGCAAAGTCTTTCTTTTGCTTAAACCATTGACAGATTTCCCCTTGTAATATTAATACAGCATGACAACAGAAATAGTTCCACTGTAGTATTTTTGGATGACACACACAGCTCAAAGCATTTAGGGAATACACTGAGGTTATACAGGCTTTTATTTCAGACCATTCTTGACAAAGAATTATAAGATGTACTGAGATCAAATTCTTCATAATAACCATCAAAATAAATTACAGCTACAGGAGTGTTACTGATCTAATCATGTTACTTAGTATTGATCACTTTCCGATCTAACTTGTCACGAGTAAATCATTTATGAATTGTGTAGGCGGGATACAAATGTTTACTAAACATACGAACAAAAGTTAATGACCATGCGCGATTCGCACACTGTCTGTTATTTTGTAGCCTAATAATATTATCCCTTAGCCGACATATTAGACATTGTGATGATATTATTCTGTTAATTAATGTGACCAGACGTCCTCTTTTACCCGGACATGTCCTCGAGACCTAAAAAATGCGTCCGGCAGGGATTCCAAAATTGTCCGAGATTTTGCCTCGTCGGATATTTGTGTTTCTCTGGGTCTTTCACAAACTAATACGCCCTTATAAGTTTTGGAAAGGGTATCTCCCTTACGTTCCACCTTCTTGCGCGAGCTCTGACTGGAGAGTCAGAGCTCCCCCCTCCCCCCCCCCCATCCCACAAACTCGAATCTGGTCACCCTATGTTAATACACTAGGGAACTGCCATGCAAAGAAGCATCAGGCGTGACATCATATAATCAGAAGTTGACATAGCAACGGACACATCGTGGCATTCCAAAGCATTATGATGTCACGCCTGACGCTTTTTGGCAGCCGATATTAGCTAAGACTGACACAAACAGAAACTCAGTACAGAGATAACGTCTTAATGCGTACCACTAATATTAGTAGGTAAACACATTCTTGTGTTCACAAAAGTGTTCACAATTTTCCATCTGCAAAATTGAGAAAACTGAACTTGAGAACTTCCTCAAGCAACAGAGGGCCAACGTGTCAGAAGATGAAGCTTAAACCTAACTTCAAACAAGATGGTCCTTACATGGAAACAAGGGTGAGTTTCTCTTTATTCAGTAGAGTATAGACAGCTGACTGGCTTTTATTTAAAAAATGGTGTGAGAGGAATACTGATCTGTGAATTGCACCTCATTTGTCACGAGTAAATGTATTTTTAAATGGATCACTGCTCACCCTCTATGAGTTGGGATACTGTACTAAAATACACAAAATACTATAAATATTATTGTTTCTGCTCATAGATAAGTGATTGGTATTGAAGGTATAAACTCACCAAAACATGGACTGAACTATGATACATGGAATTTTCTTTATCAACTTTGAGTTGAGATTCTGTGTTTTACCTTAGTCTATGTTTGAAACAAGTAGAGCAATGATGGTGGGCATGTCATGTTTTGACATGAAGGGTACAGAGAATGGAGGAGTGAACGTTTTGGTCAGATAAATGATAAAAGTTGTAGATCTATATTGATTTTTAACATCATTTGTAAGTTAGTTTAATTCATCCCATTTAGACCGTCTCACCCAGTGAAAGTCAGTCTCATGTTCAATATGAAGTCATAATCTATGCTGGGTCTATCCTCAAACCTCTGGTACATGTGGTTCCAGGGGAGTCAGTATTCCTCACCATATTCCTTTATAACCTTGAATCCCTGCAGATCCAGGAGAAGCAGGAGCTCCGGAGGCTGGAGAAGGTGGAGAGGGACCGGGCCAAGGCCAAGAAGGAGGCCGAAATAAGAAATTATAACCCATGGGGCCGGGGAGGATGCGGCGCACCCCTTAGAGACACCCGAGGGAACCTCATTAGTACGTTGTAGCATGTTTCACTTACCTTCATTGTTGGCTTACCTTTCAGGATCGCATAAGTGGATCTGTGTTAAATTGATGAGATATATCTCTGTGTGAAGTGTTTGTGGGACAAGGTGGACTACAGAAGCTGTAACTGCCATAAAGTAGCTCACGCTACAGGCTTATCCCCACATATATATAGGTGCTCATCTGATATGTGAAGCCCTCTGTGACATTGTTTGTAAGAAGGGCCATACAAATAACATGATTTGATATAGTCACTTGGTAGAGGGCCACATTTTAAACAGTTCTACCATCAGGGGTAAAAAGGTTTGCTGGTCTGGTGATTTTTACTTTTGAATCTTGTATTTAAAACACTTCTTATGATTTGCCTGTATAGCTGACCTGAAGCAGATGCACAGGCAGAATGAGGAAGCTTGGCTGAATCCTGAGACCTCTCAGAAAAAAGCCACAGTCACCAGGCCCACCCAGAGAGAGGACAGACTGCCGCCCATTAACACAGTCTCAGGTAGGCAGTCACTGCACCAGCTGGCACATTGCTGACAACATACATTAACGTGCATGGAATACACATGGTTGTAATATATTTAATCTTTGCAGGTTTTGATCATGTCCAGACCACTGAGAAATCCAGGAGTATGTTTGCTAACCAGCAGACAGGGGCGCACTGGGGGCAGCACCTGGCCGAGGGCAGGGGTCCCTGGGCTGAGGAGGGTGGATCTCCCTTTAGAGAGAGCAGGACCACCAGACTGGGAAGGGTGGAGCCTGTGGAGAGGAGGGCACCAACTTACCAGGAGGAACTGGAACAGCAGGTGACCTCCTCCACCCACCTGTATCTGTTGGGATACAGCACCAAAATACACCAAATGCAATTAATTCTGCTCATAGATAATGTTTCTGGATTGAAAGAACAAGTTCACCAAAATGTGGACTGAACTGTAGAACATGGAATGTTCTTTATCAACTTTGAGGTGTTGTGGTTGAAATTGAGATGTGGTGACTGAGATTCCAAGGTGGACCTTATGATGGTGGGCATGTAAGGTTTTGACAGGAAGGGTAGAGAAAAGGAAGGTGGTGACCTTTTGGTCAGATGAAATAGAGCAGTTGTACATCAAAATAGATTTGTGTTTTTTATACGTTACTTTAATTCACAAAGTGGATCCTTCCCATTTAGACCCTTTAGCGACTCTGTTTCATCATGAAATAATCATTCTGCTTTTATAACCTGATAAAGGTAAATACAAGACTATCTTTATTCACAAAGGATGAATTATTCTAGTTGCGCAAGTTGAAAGTCTCATGTTCATGATGATGTTATTGTATACGCTGACTGAGTCTATCCTCAAACCTCTGGTACATGTGGTTCCAGGGGAGTCAGTATTCCTCACCATATTCCTTCATAACCTTGAATCCCTGCAGATCCAGGAGAAGCAGGAGTGTCGGAGGCTGGAGAAGTTGGAGAGGGACCGGGCTGAGGCCAAGCTGGAGGCCGAAAGAAGAAACTATAACCCATGGGGCCGGGGAGGGTGCGGCGCACCCCTTAGAGACACCCGAGGGGACCTCATTAGTACGTTGTAGCATGTTTCACTTACATTCCATGTTGGCTCACCTACAGGATTGGATAAGTTGATTGGAGTTCAATTGATGGCAGATATTTCTGTGTGAAGTGTCTGACTGTACTTTGTCTGACTAGCTGACCTGAAGCAGATGCACAAGCAGAATGAGGAAGCTTGGCTGAACCCTGAGACCTCTCAGAAAAAAGCCACAGTGACCAGGCCCATCCTCAGAGGGGACAGACTGCCGCCCATCAACACAGTCTCAGGTAGACAGTCACTGCACCAGCTGGCACATTGCAGACAACACATACATTATCGTGCATGGAATACACATGGTTATAATATATTTATTCTTTGCAGGTTTTGATCATGTCCAGACCACTGAGAAATCAAGGAGTATGTTTGCTAACCAGCAGACAGGGGCGCACTGGGGGCACCACCTGGCCGAGGAAAGGGGTCCCTGGGCTGAGGAGGGTGGACCTCCCTTTAGAGAGAGCAGGCTGGAGCCTGTGGAGAGGAGGGCACCAACTTACCAGGAGGAACTGGAACAGCAGGTGACCCCCCACCACCACCACCTCTATCTGTTGGGATACAGCACCAAAATACACCAAATGCAATGAATGTATTAATTCTGACAATCTTTATTCACAAAAGATGAATTATTCAATTTGCGCCACAAGTTGAAAGTCAGTCTCATGTTCATGATGATGTCAATGTGTACGCTGAGTCTATCCTCAAACCTCTGGTACATGTGGTTCCAGGGGAGTCAGTATTCCTCACCATATTCCTTCATAACCTTGAATCCCTGCAGATCCAGGAGAAGCAGGAGTGTCGGAGGCTGGAGAAGGTGGAGAGGGACCGGGCTGAGGCCAAGCTGGAGGCCGAAATAAGAACGTATAACCCATGGGGCCGGGGAGGGTGCGGCGCACCCCTTAGAGACACCCGAGGGGACCTCATTAGTACGTTGTAGCATGTTTCACTTACATTCCATGTTGGCTCACCTACAGGATTGCATAAGTTGATTGGAGTTCAATTGATGGCAGATATTTCTGTGTGAAGTGTCTGACTGTACTTTGTCTGACTAGCTGACCTGAAGCAGATGCACAAGCAGAATGAGGAAGCTTGGCTGAACCCCGAGACCTCTCAGAAAAAAGCCACAGTCACCGGGCCCATCCTGAGAGAGGACAGACTGCCGCCCATTAACACAGTCTCAGGTAGACAGTCACTGCACCAGTTGGCACATTGCAGACAACACATACATTATCGTGCATGGAATACACATGGTTATAATATATTTATTCTTTGCAGGTTTTGATCATGTCCAGACCAATGAGAAATCCAGGAGTATGTTTGCTAACCAGCAGACAGGGGCGCACTGGGGGCACCACCTGGCCGAGGATAGGGGTCCCTGGGCTGAGGAGGGTGGACCTCCCTTTAGAGAGAGCAGGCTGGAGCCTGTGGAGAGGAGGGCACCAACTTACCAGGAGGAACTGGAACAGCAGGTGACCCCCCCCCCCCCACCACCACCTCTATCTGTTGGGATACAGCACCAAAATACACCAAATGCAATGAATGTATTAATTCTGACAATCTTTATTCACAAAAGATGAATTATTCAAATTTGCGCCACAAGTTGAAAGTCAGTCTCATGTTCATGATGATGTCAATGTGTACGCTGAGTCTATCCTCAAACCTCTGGTACATGTGGTTCCAGGGGAGTCAGTATTCCTCACCATATTCCTTCATAACCTTGAATCCCTGCAGATCCAGGAGAAGCAGGAGTGTCGGAGGCTGGAGAAGGTGGAGAGGGACCGGGCTGAGGCCAAGCTGGAGGCCGAAATAAGAACCTATAACCCATGGGGCCGGGGAGGGGGCGGCGCACCCCTTAGAGACACCCGAGGGGACCTCATTAGTACGTTGTAGCATGTTTCATTTGCATCCCCTTTTAGCTCACCTTACAGAATATCATACGTGGATTGTGTTAGATTGATATCAGACAGTTCTGTCTGAAGTGTTTCTGGGACAAGGTGGACTACAGTAGCTTTAACTGCCATGAAGTAGCTCACGCTACAGGCTTATGCCCACTATATATAGGTGCTCATCTGATCTGTGAAGCCCTCTGTGACATTGTTTGTAAAGACAGATATACAAATAAGATTTGATATTTTCACACTGCAGAAGGCCACATTTTCAACATGTCTACCATGGGTAAAAAGGTTGCTGGTCTGGTTTTACTGTGGTTAAAAGTTTTACTTTTGGGTCTTGTAAATAAAAAACGTCCTATGTTTTTTCTCACTAGCTGACCTGAAGCATATGCACAGGCAGAATGAGGAAGCTTGGCTGAACCCCGAGACCTCTCAGAATAAAGCCACAGTCACCAGGCCCACCCTGAGAGAGGACAGACTGCCTCCCATCAACACAGTCTCAGGTAGCCAGTCACTGCACCAGCTGGCACATTGCAGACAACCAATAATTTCACGTGAATGTAATACACACGTACACACAATGCATATGGCTGTTCTATTTTATCTTTGCAGGTTTTGCCCCTGTCCAGACCTCCATCTATGCCAGAGGAAATGTGTTTCCTAACCAGCCAACGCTTCATCAACTCACTGAGCTGGATAAGTATAAGCTTTGCCTAAAACAACAGGTACAGTGTTGTATGGTTTGGGATGTGTTATGTTTACATTTCAAGACCCTGGCCTCTTGTGGCTGTAGGGTCTTTTAGCTTCAACAAGCCATTGATTTGAAGGATGTTGTGTACTGTACACAAACACACACACAGGTACATGATGTTGTATAACAAACTGTTTACCTCTCGGGCCCTGCCCAGATTGAGGAGAAGCACCTTAAGGAGGCAGAGGAGAGGGAGAAGCTACGCCTGGAGGAGGTGAAGGAGGAGAGGAGGCTGGCAGAGCAGAGGGCTCAAATGAAGAGGGAGTTTGACGAGAATCAGGAGATCCGAAGACTCGAGGAGATGAAGGTCAGCTGGGCACTGATTGGCTAAGAGGGATTTGGCAGAAATGACTGTTTATGCGTTTGCAATATACAGTATACAACTTATCAGGTGCAGGTGCAAAGGGAGATCTCGCCCCCCATCCCCACCCTCCAGAAGAGACACAGGGCCCCCCAGTCCACCCCTAGTCCCCCCAGCATGGACAGCAAATTCCCCACCACCCCCCTGTCTGTAAGTTACCCGCTTGCATAAACCATAAACGTACTATGGAGAGCATCATCTGAAAACAGGTAGAAACAGATGTCTCTGTCCCCCACAGACACCTTTTAGGAGTGTTCTCTTTCAGGAGTGTTCTTTGTGACTCAGCTGTTATCAGCAGAATACAGTTTGGTCTTCTTCTGCAACAGCAAACGGCCAAAAACAAGGAGCTGGTCCGTCTTGTAGAGAAGACGAAGACAGAGCTGGAGGAGGAGGAGATTGCTGCTGGGAGGATGCGCTATGAGAAAGAGAGACAGGCGCGCATTCAAGAGGTGAGAGGACAACAAAACTTTATTAGAAAGATTTGAACAAACAGAAATATCAGTATGATCCCCATCTTACTGTCTATCTGCAGGTGCGAAGGGAGATCTCGCCCCCCATCCCCACCCTCCAGAAGAGACACAGGACCCCCCAGTCCACCCCCAGTCCCCCCAGCATGGACAGCAAACGCTCCACCACCCCCCTGTCTGTAAGTTACCGCTTGTATAAACCATAAACGTACTATGGAGAGCATCATCTGAAAACGGGTATAAACTGATGTCTCTCTCCCCCCCCACAAACACCTTTTAGAAGGGTTCTCTTTCAGTGCCCCAGTCCCAGACACCCTCTGTCCCAGCTGTTAGGAAGGAGCTGGGAGCTGCAGGTAACACACACACAAAAACACGAAATGTTCCATATAGCTGGAACCAACACATTTTGGATTATTTGTAACTGGTATGTGATTGTGTGTGTATGTGCGTCAGGCTGCCTACCAGAGTACAACAGGGAAGTGCTCTGTAAGTTGACTGCAATCCGTAAAAAGCTGCTCAGAGAG
>JAMDYH010000198.1:0-10000 GCA_023658055.1 Thaleichthys pacificus | reverse complement strand
CCCATCCGATTGACTATTCTGGGAGGTGGAGCTATTTTAGGGACCATGGATACTGACACCATTGTCCTGTGATTGTGTCACCTCATTTAACACGTCTCTCTCTCTCTCTCTCCCTCTCTCTCTCTCTCTCTCTCCCTCTCTCTCCCTCCCTCCCTCCCCTCCACCAGCCTGTGTGTATACCCCCACCTGCTCAACAGCACATATTGAGTTCCCAGGACTGCCACGCTATCCTGACACACAGTATCAAATAACCAGATGATAATACTGAATAGCAGGTTGAGACCATCACTCCTGCTTAGAGATACACCCCACATGGGTCTGTGTGTGTGACAGTGTAAGTATATGCATGTGTGAATGCATGTCTGTGTGGGTGCATATGTGTGTGCGTGTGTGTGCGTGCGTGTATGTGTGTGTGACGCTGGATGAATGGTGTCAAGAACCCACTAGAACAACATTCTGGCTCCCATTGTCATAGCAACACATCTGGAATGAAAAGGCTGCTTTGTCCTTACCAGGCCTGTGTGTATAAGTGTGTATATGGCTGAGTGTGTGTGTGTGTGTGCCCAGGCCAGAGGTGGTTGATAAGTGTGTATGTGGCTGTGTGTGTTCCCAGGCCTATGGCAGGACTTACTGGACTCCTAACACCAAAATACTGACAGAACTTCTGATTCTACTTTATTTGTGCTCTTTTGGAATGTTAATTTGAGTAAAAACGTCCTCTAACTGAATAAAAAGATCCATCAAACCCCTTCACTGGGGCCCAGACGTCCACACACTGCCGGAACATTCCAACAACCAGGGGGGTGTTTCCTCTGTTAGCACACTCTTCTACAAAGCAGCATCCAAATCATGGAGAATCAGAAGTGCACAGGTCTAACAGTTAGGTGAGCGTCAGATGGTCAGGTACAGGTGTCCAGGTGAGCGTTAGGGAGCAGACGGTCAGGTACAGGTGTCCAGGTGAGCGTTAGGGAGCAGACGGTCAGGTACAGGTGTCCAGGTGAGCCTTAGGGAGCAGACGGTCAGGTACAGGTGTCCAGGTGAGCGTTAGGGGGCAGACGGTCAGGTACAGGTGTCCAGGTGAGCGTTAGGGAGCAGACAGTCAGGTACAGGTGTCCAGGTGAGCGTTAGGGAGCAGACAGTCAGGTACATACCCGATGCAGGAGTGGCGGCGTGTGGAGAAGTTACCCTGAGCCGTCCTCCGGGGGAAACGAGAGTCCTTGTTCATCATGGAGGCTAGCTGGAGTGACTAAACTTGTCCTGGAGACCAGACACAGCTAGTCCAGCTAGTCCACTAGAGACCAGAAACAGCTATAGTAGTCCAGCTATATAGCTACACAGGTGTCTGAGAGGCTGAGGGTGTTTCCTAGGAGACTCTTGTCCATCGTGACGTCTGATGCCACTGTCCTCCTTGGTATGTGTGTGTGTGTGTGGGGGGGGTGACCCCCACAGGGTCAAGGGAGAAGGGAGGATGGAGGGAATAGGGAGGAGGGAGGGAATAGGGAGGATGGAGGGAATAGGGAGGAGGGAGGGAATAGGAGGAGGGAGGGAATAGGGAGGAGGGGGGGAATAGGGAGGAGGGAGGGAATAGGGAGGAGGGGGGAATAGGGAGGAGGGAGGGAATAGGGAGGAGGGAGGATGGAGGGAATAGGGAGGAGGGAGGGAATAGGGAGGAGGGAGGATGGAGGGAATAGGGAGGAGGGAGGGAATAGGGAGGAGGGAGGGAATAGGGAGGAGGGAGGATGGAGGGAATAGGGAGGAGGGAGGGAATAGGGAGGAGGGAGGGAATAGGGAGGAGGGAGGAGGGAGGGAATAGGGAGGAGGGAGGGAATAGGGAGGAGGGAGGAGGGAGGGAATAGGGAGGAGGGAGGGAATAGGGAGGAGGGAGGGAGGAGGGAATATGGAGGAGGGAGGGAATAGGGAGGAGGGAGGGAATAGGGAGGAGGGAGGGAATAGGGAGGAGGGAGGAGGGAGACAAAAAGGCAAGTCAAATATTGTAAAAAATCTCAAAATAAAATCCAAACCATGCCTGTAGAGGGGACCCTGATGAACAGGCCAGGCCAATTTGGGGCTTGTAGGAGCTTCCTGGGCCGAGTTATGGGCCGGACAAAAAGGCAACACAAATATGGCCAGAAATCTCAAAATAAAATCCAAACCATGCCTGTAGAGGGGACTCTGATGAACAAGCCAGGCCAAGTTTGGGGCTTGTAGGAGCTTCCTAGGCAGAGTTATGGGCCAGACAAAAAGGCAAGTCAAATATTGTAAAAAATCTCAAAATAAAATCCAAACCATGCCTGTAGAGGGGACTCTGATGAACAGACCAGGCCAAGTTTGGGGCTTGTAGGAGCTTCCTAGGCAGAGTTATGGGCCAGACAAAAAGGCAAGTCAAATATTGTAAAAAATCTCAAAATAAAATCCAAACCATGCCTGTAGAGGGGACTCTGATGAACAGACCAGGCCAAGTTTGGGGCTTGTAGGAGCTTCCTAGGCTGAGTTATGGGCCGGACAAAAAGGCAACACAAATATGGCCAGAAATCTCAAAATAAAATCCAAACCATGCCTGTAGAGGGGACTCTGATGAACAGACCAGGCCAAGTTTGGGGCTTGTAGGAGCTTCCTAGGCCGAGTTATGGGCCGGACAAAAAGGCAACACAAATATGGCCAGAAATCTCAAAATAAAATCCAAACCATGCCTGTAGAGGGGACTCTGATGAACAGACCAGGCCAAGTTTGGGGCTTGTAGGAGCTTCCTAGGCAGAGTTATGGGGCAGACAAAAAGGCAAGTCAAATATTGTAAAAAATCTCAAAATAAAATCCAAACCATGCCTGTAGAGGGGACTCTGATGAACAGACCAGGCCAAGTTTGGGGCTTGTAGGAGCTTCCTAGGCAGAGTTATGGGCGGATGGGAGGATGGAGGGAATAGGGAGGAGGGAGGGAATAGGGAGTAGGGAGGAGGGAGGGAATAGGGAGGAGGGAGGAGGGAGGGAGGAGGGAGGAGGGGGGGAATAGGGAGGAGGGAGGGAGGAGGGAGGAGGGAGGAGGGAGGAGGGAGGGAATAGGGAGGAGGGAGGGAATAGGGAGGAGGGAGGAGGGAGGGAATAGGGAGGAGGGAGGAGGGAGGAGGGAGGAGGGGGGGAATAGGGAGGAGGGAGGGAGGAGGGAGGAGGGAGGAGGGAGGAAGGGAGGAGGGAGGGAATAGGGAGGAGGGAGGAGGGAATAGGGAGGAGGGAGGAGGGAGGGAATAGGGAGGAGGGACGGAATAGGGAGGAGGGAGGGAATAGGGAGGAGGGAGGATGGAGGGAATAGGGAGGAGGGAGGGAATAGGGAGGAGGGAGGGAATAGGGAGGAGGGAGGGAGGAGGGAATAGGGAGGAGGGAGGGAATAGGGAGGAGGGAGGGAATAGGGGAGGAGGGAGACAAAAAGGCAAGTCAAATATTGTAAAAAATCTCAAAATAAAATCCAAACCATGCCTGTAGAGGGGACTCTGATGAACAGGCCAGGCCAAGTTTGGGGCTTGTAGGAGCTTCCTGGGCCGAGTTATGGGCCGGACAAAAAGGCAACACAAATATGGCCAGAAATCTCAAAATAAAATCCAAACCATGCCTGTAGAGGGGACTCTGATGAACAGACCAGGCCAAGTTTGGGGCTTGTAGGAGCTTCCTAGGCAGAGTTATGGGGCAGGACAAAAAGGCAACTACAAATATGTCCAGAAATCTCAAAATAAAATCCAAACCATGCCTGTAGAGGGGACTCTGATGAACAGACCAGGCCAAGTTTGGGGCTTGTAGGAGCTTCCTAGGCAGAGTTATGGGCCGACAAAAAGGCAAGTCAAATATTGTAAAAAATCTCAAATAAAATCCAAACCATGCCTGTAGAGGGGACTCTGATGAACAGACCAGGCCAAGTTTGGGGCTTGTAGGAGCTTCCTAGGCAGAGTTATGGGCCAGACAAAAAGGCAAGTCAAATATTGTAAAAAATCTCAAAATAAAATCCAAACCATGCCTGTAGAGGGGACTCTGATGAACAGGCCAGGCCAAGTTTGGGGCTTGTAGGAGCTTCCTAGGCAGAGTTATGGGCCAGGACAAAAAGGCAACACAAATATGGCCAGAAATCTCAAAATAAAATCCAAACCATGCCTGTAGAGGGGACTCTGATGAACAGACCAGGCCAATGTTTGGGGCTTGTAGGAGCTTCCTAGGCAGAGTTATGGGCCAGACAAAAAGGCAAGTCAAATATTGTAAAAAATCTCAAATAAAATCCAAACCATGCCTGTAGAGGGGACTCTGATGAACAGGCCAGGCCAAGTTTGGGGCTTGTAGGAGCTTCCTGGGCCGAGTTATGGGCCGGACAAAAAGGCAACACAAATATGGCCAGAAATCTCAAAATAAAATCCAAACCATGCCTGTAGAGGGGACTCTGATGAACAGACCAGGCCAAGTTTGGGGCTTGTAGGAGCTTCCTAGGCCGAGTTATGGGCCGGACAAAAAGGCAACACAAATATGGCCAGAAAATCTCAAAATAAAATCCAAACCATGCCTGTAGAGGGGACTCTGATGAACAGACCAGGCCAAGTTTGGGGCTTGTAGGAGCTTCCTAGGCAGAGTTATGGGCCAGACAAAAAGGCAAGTCAAATATTGTAAAAAATCTCAAAATAAAATCCAAACCATGCCTGTAGAGGGGACTCTGATGAACAGGCCAGGCCAAGTTTGGGGCTTGTAGGAGCTTCCTAGGGCAGAGTTATGGGCCGGACAAAAAGGCAACATCAAATATTGTAAGAAATCTCAAAATAAAATCCAAACCATGCCTGTAGAGGGGACTCTGATGAACAGGCCAGGCCAATGTTTGGGGCTTGTAGGAGCTTCCTAGGCAGAGTTATGGGCCAGACAAAAAGGCAAGTCAAATATTGTAAAAAATCTCAAAATAAAATCCAAACCATGCCTGTAGAGGGGACTCTGATGAACAGACCAGGCCAAGTTTGGGGCTTGTAGGAGCTTCCTAGGCAGAGTTATGGGCCAGACAAAAAGGCAAGTCAAATATTGTAAAAAATCTCAAAATAAAATCCAAACCATGCCTGTAGAGGGGACTCTGATGAACAGGCCAGGCCAAGTTTGGGGCTTGTAGGAGCTTCCTAGGCCGAGTTATGGGCCGGACAAAAAGGCAACACAAATATGGCCAGAAATCTCAAAATAAAATCCAAACCATGCCTGTAGAGGGGACTCTGATGAACAGACCAGGCCAAGTTTGGGCTTGTAGGAGCTTCCTAGGCAGAGTTATGGGCCAGACAAAAAGGCAAGTCAAATATTGTAAAAAATCTCAAAATAAAATCCAAACCATGCCTGTAGAGGGGACTCTGATGAACAGGACCAGGCCAAGTTTGGGGCTTGTAGGAGCTTCCTGGGCCGAGTTATGGGCCGGACAAAAAGGCAACACAAATATTGGCCAGAAATCTCAAAATAAAATCCAAACCATGCCTGTAGAGGGGACTCTGATGAACAGGCCAGGCCAAGTTTGGGGCTTGTAGGAGCTTCCTGGGCCGAGTTATGGGCCGGACAAAAAGGCAAGCACAAATATGGCCAGAAATCTCAAAATAAAATCCAAACCATGCCTGTAGAGGGGACTCTGATGAACAGACCAGGCCAAGTTTGGGGCTTGTAGGAGCTTCCTAGGCCGAGTTATGGGCCGGACAAAAAGGCAACACAAATATGGCCAGAAATCTCAAAATAAAATCCAAACCATGCCTGTAGAGGGGACTCTGATGACAGGACCAGGCCAAGTTTGGGGCTTGTAGGAGCTTCCTAGGCAGAGTTATGGGCCGACAAAAAGGCACAGTCAAATATTGTAAAAAATCTCAAATAAAATCCAAACCATGCCTGTAGAGGGGACTCTGATGAACAGACCAGGCCAAGTTTGGGGCTTGTAGGAGCTTCCTAGGCAGAGTTATGGGCCAGACAAAAAGGCAAGTCAAATATTGTAAAAAATCTCAAAATAAAATCCAAACCATGCCTGTAGAGGGGACTCTGATGAACAGGCCAGGCCAAGTTTGGGGCTTGTAGGAGCTTCCTAGGCAGAGTTATGGGCCAGACAAAAAGGCAAGTCAAATATTGCTAGAAAATCTCAAAATAAAATCCAAACCATGCATGTAGAGGGGACTCTGATGAACAGACCAGGCCAAGTTTGGGGCTTGTAGGAGCTTCCTAGGCAGAGTTATGGGCCAGACAAAAAGGCAAGTCAAATATTGTAAAAAATCTCAAAATAAAATCCAAACCATGCCTGTAGAGGGGACTCTGATGAACAGGCCAGGCCAAGTTTGGGGCCTGTAGCAGCTTCCTGGGCCGAGTTATGGGCCGGACAAAAAGGCAACCCGAATATGGCCAGAAATCTCTGAATAAAATCCAAACCATGCCTGTAGAGGGGACTCTGATGAACAGACCAGGCCAAGTTTGGGGCTTGTAGGAGCTTCCTAGGCAGAGTTATGGGCCAGACAAAAAGGCAAGTCAAATATTGTAAAAAATCTCAAAATAAAATCCAAACCATGCCTGTAGAGGGGACTCTGATGAACAGGCCAGGCCAAGTTTGGGGCCTGTAGCAGCTTCCTGGGCCGAGTTATGGGCCGGACAAAAAGGCAACCCGAATATGGCCAGAAATCTCCGAATAAAATCCAAACCATGCCTGTAGAGGGGACTCTGATGAACAGACCAGGCCAAGTTTGGGGCTTGTAGGAGCTTCCTAGGCAGAGTTATGGGCCAGACAAAAAGGCAAGTCAAATATTGTAAAAAATCTCAAAATAAAATCCAAACCATGCCTGTAGAGGGGACTCTGATGAACAGGCCAGGCCAAGTTTGGGGCTTGTAGGAGCTTTCTAGGCAGAGTTATGGGCCAGACAAAAAGGCAAGTCAAATATTGTAAAAAATCTCAAATAAAATCCAAACCATGCCTGTAGAGGGGACTCTGATGAACAGGCCAGGCCAAGTTTGGGGCTTGTAGGAGCTTTCTAGGCAGAGTTATGGGCCAGACAAAAAGGCAAGTCAAATATTGTAAAAAATCTCAAAATAAAATCCAAACCATGCCTGTAGAGGGGACTCTGATGAACAGGCCAGGCCAAGTTTGGGGCTTGTAGGAGCTTCCTAGGCAGAGTTATGGGCCGGACAAAAAGAAAACACAAATATGGCCAGAAATCTCAAAATAAAATCCAAACCATGCCTGTAGAGGGGACTCTGATGAACAGGCCAGGCCAAGTTTGGGGCTTGTAGGAGCTTTCTAGGCAGAGTTATGGGCCAGACAAAAAGGCAAGTCAAATATTGTAAAAAATCTCAAAATAAAGTCCAAACCATGCCTGTAGAGGGTACTCTGATGAACAGGCCAGGCCAAGTTTGGGGCTTGTAGGAGCTTCCTGGGCCGAGTTATGGGCCGGACAAAAAGAAAACACAAATATGGCCAGAAATCTCAAAATAAAATCCAAACCATGCCTGTAGAGGGGACTCTGATGAACAGACCAGGCCAAGTTTGGGGCTTGTAGGAGCTTCCTGGGCCGAGTTATGGGCCGGACAAAAAGGCAACCCGAATATTGGCAAGAAATCTCCGAATAAAATCCAAACCATGCCTGTAGAGGGGACTCTGATGAACAGGACCAGGCCAAGTTTGGGGCTTGTAGGAGCTTCCTAGGCAGAGTTATGGGCCGGACAAAAAGGAAAACACAAATATGGCCAGAAATCTCAAAATAAAATCCAAACCATGCCTGTAGAGGGGACTCTGATGAACAGACCAGGACCAAGTTTGGGGCTTGTAGGAGCTTCCTAGGCAGAGTTATGGGCCAGACAAAAAGGCAAGTCAAATATTGTAAAAAATCTCAAAATAAAATCCAAACCATGCCTGTAGAGGGGGACTCTGATGAACAGGCCAGGCCACGTTTGGGGCTTGTAGGAGCTTCCTAGGCAGAGTTATGGGCCGGACAAAAAGAAACACAAATATGGCCAGAAATCTCAAAATAAAATCCAAACCATGCCTGTAGAGGGGACTCTGATAACAGGCCAGGCCAAGTTTGGGGCTTGTAGGAGCTTCCTAGGCAGAGTTATGGGCCGGACAAAAAGAAAACACAAATATGGCCAGAAATCTCAAAATAAAATCCAAACCATGCCTGTAGAGGGGACTCTGATGAACAGACCAGACCAAGTTTGGGGCTTGTAGGAGCTTCCTAGCAGAGTATGCAGGACGAAAAGGGAGGAGTCAAATAGTGAAAGAAAGCTCAGAATAGGAAAGCAGAGCCATGAGGTAGAGGGGACTAGGATGAACAGGCGAGGCAGTTTGGGGCTAGTAGGAGCTTCATAGGAGGAGGGAGGGAATAGGAAGGCGAGGAGGGAAATAGGGAAAAGAGAAATATGGCAGAAATACAGAATAGAAGCCAGGGAATAGGAGAGGGGAATCTGATGAATAGGCCAGGCCAGTTGGGGCTGTAGGAGGAGCGTCTAGGGCAGGAGTTATGGGCCAGGACAAAAAGGAATAAGAGAAAAGGGAAATCTCAAATAAATCCAACCATGCCTGTAGAGGGGACTCTGATGAACAGCCAGGCCAAGTTGGGGCTTGTAGGAGCTTCCTAGGCAGAGTTATGGGCCAGACAAAAAGGCAAGTCAAATATTGTAAAAAATCTCAAAATAAAATCCAAACCATGCCTGTAGAGGGGACTCTGATGAACAGGCCAGGCCACGTTTGGGGCTTGTAGGAGCTTCCTAGGCAGAGTTATGGGCCGGACAAAAAGAAAACACAAATATGGCCAGAAATCTCAAAATAAAATCCAAACCATGCATGTAGAGGGGACTCTGATGAACAGGCCAGGCCAAGTTTGGGGCTTGTAGGAGCTTCCTAGGCAGAGTTATGGGCCGGACAAAAAGGCAACCCGAATATGGCCAGAAATCTCTGAATAAAATCCAAACCATGCCTGTAGAGGGGACTCTGATGAACAGACCAGGCCAAGTTTGGGGCTTGTAGGAGCTTCCTAGGCAGAGTTATGGGCCAGACAAAAAGGCAAGTCAAATATTGTAAAAAATCTCAAAATAAAATCCAAACCATGCCTGTAGAGGGGACTCTGATGAACAGGCCAGGCCAAGTTTGGGGCTTGTAGGAGCTTTCTAGGCAGAGTTATGGGCCAGACAAAAAGGCAAGTCAAATATTGTAAAAAATCTCAAAATAAAATCCAAACCATGCCTGTAGAGGGGACTCTGATAAACAGGCCAGGCCAAGTTTGGGGCTTGTAGGAGCTTCCTAGGCAGAGTTATGGGCCGGACAAAAAGAAAACACAAATATGGCCAGAAATCTCAAAATAAAATCCAAACCATGCCTGTAGAGGGGACTCTGATGAACAGGCCAGGCCAAGTTTGGGGCTTGTAGGAGCTTCCTAGGCAGAGTTATGGGCCAGACAAAAAGGCAAGTCAAATATTGTAAAAAATCTCAAAATAAAATCCAAACCATGCCTGTAGAGGGGACTCTGATGAACAGGCCAGGCCAAGTTTGGGGCTTGTAGGAGCTTCCTAGGCAGAGTTTTGGGCCAGACAAAAAGGCAAGTCAAATATTGTAAAAAATCTCAAAATAAAGTCCAAACCATGCCTGTAGAGGGTACTCTGATGAACAGGCCAGGCCAAGTTTGGGGCTTGTACGAGCTTCCTGGGCCGAGTTATGGGCCAGACAAAAAGGCAAGTCAAATATTGTAAAAAATCTCAAAATAAAATCCAAACCATGCCTGTAGAGGGGACTCTGATGAACAGGCCAGGCCAAGTTTGGGGCTTGTAGGAGCTTTCTAGGCAGAGTGTGGTTGACCAGTGGTGTCCCAGCTGGGGTGAGCTCCCTGTCCTTAGGGCTGCAATAATGTGGTTTCCTGATCAATACTGGCTGCCCAGAGCAGAGCAGACACACACACACACACACACTCACACACACACACACACTCACTCACTCACTCACTCACACACACACACACACACACTCTCTCTCTCTCACTTACACACACACACA
>JAMDYH010000197.1:0-24921 GCA_023658055.1 Thaleichthys pacificus | reverse complement strand
GAACAAGATGGGTAGCTCGGTCAGCAGGGAGCTGAAGAAGAGCGGCTACTGACGTCACTCTGCTGCGCCGCTCAGATTGCTTTTTCGTTTTCGAATTATGGGCAGTACTTTACTAGCCTGGTCCTAACCAGACTCTCGTACATCGCATTTGTAGAGTCTGGCCTCGCTCCATTGACAAGCGTTGACTTCCTTGTAGGCGGGTACTATGTTGAAGTTTAAATCTGGATCTGCCCAGAGCCACTCTAGATCTGCCATAACCAATCGCTAGCGTTCGCCTTAGCCAACTCCTTCACCACGGAGCTAGCTGCCGTAGCTGGAAAATCTAACTTTTCCCGAACCCCGTGGGGAGGAGGGCCACAACATCATGACCACCAACAAAACTCAGCAAGGATTGCTTGTTCTTGCTCCGGCTTTAACTTATGGATATTCGGCAGCGTTGCCACAACATAGCTTCGCTCGCATCTTTCTCCACCGCCATTACTGAACTACAACTCAAACTAGTGCACGACATCAACATCATCGTTCTCAGCCACTCCCTCTGTTCACTGATTCGCCGGTAGAAAATCAACCTGAAAAATCTGACTTACGTACCTCATGGCCTGACCTATGTACAGAAGCAAAAATAAAATTGAGAACGAAAAAGCAATGTCCGCTCTGTTTTCTTTTTGATTATGACATAAAATGTGCAGTCTTGAAGAAGAAAATGCAAATAGAATGATTGATTACTAATTGTATTTGAGTCCAATAACGCAGCCACATTCTTAAAATGAAAAAGCATTTCTGCAAATGCATTTTAATTTTCAAATTTTGGTATCTATTTGCTGGGGCATATTTTGACAATTAAATCTCAAATGTCTATTTCTTTTTCATTTTAATTAAGTGAAAGATTGAGCACTCTTAAAGAAGAAAATGCAAATAGGATGATTGATTACTAATTTCATTTATGAGTCAAATAATGCAGCCACATTCTTAAAATGAAAAAGCATTTCTGCAAATGCATTTTTATTTTAATTTTGGTCATGATTTGCTTCCATAGTATGGAGCTAGACAGTGTTGTGCACGTTCATACCTCTCATGAACGAGTTCAAAGTTCAGTTCATACAAGTAAACATGAATAGTTCACGTTCATAGTTCACCATTTAAATTCTGAACTAGTTCATAGTTCAGTTCATTTAATAGTTTTAAGGTGTGTGTTTACTGTGTGTAAAAATCCCGCAAAAAATAAGGTGCATCAGATGTAGTCGCTGAGTCTGCGTCTCTGCTTTCACTTGCCATTTTTATGAGCGAGAGCTGTTGTCTTGGAATACGTTGTTGCTTGTTTGGTCTACATGTGTGTGCGATGAATCATGGGTAACGTAGTGCGAAGTCGAGTTTGTTGGTTTAAGTTAGGATACATAGCGAACATTTTACGGACACTGAGCAACGACATCTCCCCTCAAGCCCCTCCCCTCTACGCCAAAACAGTGACAGAAAGTTAAAACTGAAAACCAGTGACATGGTAAAAATCCTGACAGCTTAAAAAAACTGTAATTGAAAATAAACTGAAATCAAGAAAATGTGTAAAGATTGAAATTGAAAAACCCATCATGATGCATAAAAATATAAAAATAAACTAAAATAATGGGATTGCAAGATTTTTTTTCCAGAACATTTTTCAGTGCCAATACTTGTTTCAATGTCAATTTCTATTTTAATGAACAGACCAGACCAAGTTTGGGGCATGTGGGGCCTTCCTAGGCAGAGTTATGGGCCAGACAAAAAGGCAAGGCAAATATGGTAAAAAATCTCAAAATAAAACCCAAACCATGCCTGTAGAGGGGACTCTGATGAACAGGCCAGGCCAAGTTTGGGGCCTGTAGCAGCTTCCTGGGCCGAGTTATGGGCCGGACAAAAAGGCAACACGAATATGGCCAGAAATCTCCAAATAAAACCCAAACCATGCCTGTAGAGGGGACTCTGATGAACAGGCCAGGCCAAGTTTGGGGCCTGTAGCAGCTTCCTGGGCCGAGTTATGGGCCGGACAAAAAGGCAACACGAATATGGCCAGAAATCTCCAAATAAAACCCAAACCATGCCTGTAGAGGGGACTCTGATGAACAGGCCAGGCCAAGTTTGGGGCCTGTAGCAGCTTCCTGGGCCGAGTTATGGGCCGGACAAAAAAGGCAACACGAATATGGCCAGAAATCTCCAAATAAAACCCAAACCATGCCTGTAGAGGGGACTCTGATGAACAGGCCAGGCCAAGTTTGGGGCCTGTAGCAGCTTCCTGGGCCGAGTTATGGGCCGGACAAAAAAGGCAACACGAATATGGCCAGAAATCTCCAAATAAAACCCAAACCATGCCTGTAGAGGGGACTCTGATGAACAGGCCAGGCCAAGTTTGGGGCCTGTAGCAGCTTCCTGGGCCGAGTTATGGGCCGGACAAAAAGGCAACACGAATATGGCCAGAAATCTCCAAATAAAACCCAAACCATGCCTGTAGAGGGGACTCTGATGAACAGGCCAGGCCAAGTTTGGGGCCTGTAGCAGCTTCCTGGGCCGAGTTATGGGCAAGGACAAAAAGGCAACACGAATATGGCCAGAAATCTCCAAATAAAACCCAAACCATGCCTGTAGAGGGGACTCTGATGAACAGGCCAGGCCAAGTTTGGGGCCTGTAGCAGCTTCCTGGGCCGAGTTATGGGCCAGACAAAAAGGCAACACGAATATGGCCAGAAATCTCCAAATAAAACCCAAACCATGCCTGTAGAGGGGACTCTGATGAACAGGCCAGGCCAAGTTTGGGGCCTGTAGCAGCTTCCTGGGCCGAGTTATGGGCAAGGACAAAAAGGCAACACGAATATGGCCAGAAATCTCCAAATAAAACCCAAACCATGCCTGTAGAGGGGACTCTGATGAACAGGCCAGGCCAAGTTTGGGGCCTGTAGCAGCTTCCTGGGCCGAGTTATGGGCCAGGACAAAAAGGCAACACGAATATGGCCAGAAATCTCCAAATAAAACCCAAACCATGCCTGTAGAGGGGACTCTGATGAACAGGCCAGGCCAAGTTTGGGGCCTGTAGCAGCTTCCTGGGCCGAGTTATGGGCCAGGACAAAAAGGCAACACGAATATGGCCAGAAATCTCCAAATAAAACCCAAACCATGCCTGTAGAGGGGACTCTGATGAACAGGCCAGGCCAAGTTTGGGGCCTGTAGCAGCTTCCTGGGCCGAGTTATGGGCCGGACAAAAAGGCAACACGAATATGGCCAGAAATCTCCAAATAAAACCCAAACCATGCCTGTAGAGGGGACTCTGATGAACAGGCCAGGCCAAGTTTGGGGCCTGTAGCAGCTTCCTGGGCCGAGTTATGGGCCGGACAAAAAGGCAACACGAATATGGCCAGAAATCTCCAAATAAAACCCAAACCATGCCTGTAGAGGGGACTCTGATGAACAGGCCAGGCCAAGTTTGGGGCCTGTAGCAGCTTCCTGGGCCGAGTTATGGGCAAGGACAAAAAGGCAACACGAATATGGCCAGAAATCTCCAAATAAAACCCAAACCATGCCTGTAGAGGGGACTCTGATGAACAGGCCAGGCCAAGTTTGGGGCCTGTAGCAGCTTCCTGGGCCGAGTTATGGGCCAGGACAAAAAGGCAACACGAATATGGCCAGAAATCTCCAAATAAAACCCAAACCATGCCTGTAGAGGGGACTCTGATGAACAGGCCAGGCCAAGTTTGGGGCCTGTAGCAGCTTCCTGGGCCGAGTTATGGGCCGGACAAAAAGGCAACACGAATATGGCCAGAAATCTCCAAATAAAACCCAAACCATGCCTGTAGAGGGGACTCTGATGAACAGGCCAGGCCAAGTTTGGGGCCTGTAGCAGCTTCCTGGGCCGAGTTATGGGCCAGGACAAAAAGGCAACACGAATATGGCCAGAAATCTCCAAATAAAACCCAAACCATGCCTGTAGAGGGGACTCTGATGAACAGGCCAGGCCAAGTTTGGGGCCTGTAGCAGCTTCCTGGGCCGAGTTATGGGCCGGACAAAAAGGCAACACGAATATGGCCAGAAATCTCCAAATAAAACCCAAACCATGCCTGTAGAGGGGACTCTGATGAACAGGCCAGGCCAAGTTTGGGGCCTGTAGCAGCTTCCTGGGCCGAGTTATGGGCCAGGACAAAAAGGCAACACGAATATGGCCAGAAATCTCCAAATAAAACCCAAACCATGCCTGTAGAGGGGACTCTGATGAACAGGCCAGGCCAAGTTTGGGGCCTGTAGCAGCTTCCTGGGCCGAGTTATGGGCCGGACAAAAAGGCAACACGAATATGGCCAGAAATCTCCAAATAAAACCCAAACCATGCCTGTAGAGGGGACTCTGATGAACAGGCCAGGCCAAGTTTGGGGCCTGTAGCAGCTTCCTGGGCCGAGTTATGGGCCGGACAAAAAGGCAACACGAATATGGCCAGAAATCTCCAAATAAAACCCAAACCATGCCTGTAGAGGGGACTCTGATGAACAGGCCAGGCCAAGTTTGGGGCCTGTAGCAGCTTCCTGGGCCGAGTTATGGGCAAGGACAAAAAGGCAACACGAATATGGCCAGAAATCTCCAAATAAAACCCAAACCATGCCTGTAGAGGGGACTCTGATGAACAGGCCAGGCCAAGTTTGGGGCCTGTAGCAGCTTCCTGGGCCGAGTTATGGGCCAGACAAAAAGGCAACACGAATATGGCCAGAAATCTCCAAATAAAACCCAAACCATGCCTGTAGAGGGGACTCTGATGAACAGGCCAGGCCAAGTTTGGGGCCTGTAGCAGCTTCCTGGGCCGAGTTATGGGCCGGACAAAAAGGCAACACGAATATGGCCAGAAATCTCCAAATAAAACCCAAACCATGCCTGTAGAGGGGACTCTGATGAACAGGCCAGGCCAAGTTTGGGGCCTGTAGCAGCTTCCTGGGCCGAGTTATGGGCCGGACAAAAAGGCAACACGAATATGGCCAGAAATCTCCAAATAAAACCCAAACCATGCCTGTAGAGGGGACTCTGATGAACAGGCCAGGCCAAGTTTGGGGCCTGTAGCAGCTTCCTGGGCCGAGTTATGGGCCGGACAAAAAGGCAACACGAATATGGCCAGAAATCTCCAAATAAAACCCAAACCATGCCTGTAGAGGGGACTCTGATGAACAGGCCAGGCCAAGTTTGGGGCCTGTAGCAGCTTCCTGGGCCGAGTTATGGGCCGGACAAAAAGGCAACACGAATATGGCCAGAAATCTCCAAATAAAACCCAAACCATGCCTGTAGAGGGGACTCTGATGAACAGGCCAGGCCAAGTTTGGGGCCTGTAGCAGCTTCCTGGGCCGAGTTATGGGCCAGGACAAAAAGGCAACACGAATATGGCCAGAAATCTCCAAATAAAACCCAAACCATGCCTGTAGAGGGGACTCTGATGAACAGGCCAGGCCAAGTTTGGGGCCTGTAGCAGCTTCCTGGGCCGAGTTATGGGCCAGGACAAAAAGGCAACACGAATATGGCCAGAAATCTCCAAATAAAACCCAAACCATGCCTGTAGAGGGGACTCTGATGAACAGGCCAGGCCAAGTTTGGGGCCTGTAGCAGCTTCCTGGGCCGAGTTATGGGCCGGACAAAAAGGCAACACGAATATGGCCAGAAATCTCCAAATAAAACCCAAACCATGCCTGTAGAGGGGACTCTGATGAACAGGCCAGGCCAAGTTTGGGGCCTGTAGCAGCTTCCTGGGCCGAGTTATGGGCCGGACAAAAAGGCAACACGAATATGGCCAGAAATCTCCAAATAAAACCCAAACCATGCCTGTAGAGGGGACTCTGATGAACAGGCCAGGCCAAGTTTGGGGCCTGTAGCAGCTTCCTGGGCCGAGTTATGGGCCGGACAAAAAGGCAACACGAATATGGCCAGAAATCTCCAAATAAAACCCAAACCATGCCTGTAGAGGGGACTCTGATGAACAGGCCAGGCCAAGTTTGGGGCCTGTAGCAGCTTCCTGGGCCGAGTTATGGGCCGGACAAAAAGGCAACACGAATATGGCCAGAAATCTCCAAATAAAACCCAAACCATGCCTGTAGAGGGGACTCTGATGAACAGGCCAGGCCAAGTTTGGGGCCTGTAGCAGCTTCCTGGGCCGAGTTATGGGCCGGACAAAAAGGCAACACGAATATGGCCAGAAATCTCCAAATAAAACCCAAACCATGCCTGTAGAGGGGACTCTGATGAACAGGCCAGGCCAAGTTTGGGGCCTGTAGCAGCTTCCTGGGCCGAGTTATGGGCCGGACAAAAAGGCAACACGAATATGGCCAGAAATCTCCAAATAAAACCCAAACCATGCCTGTAGAGGGGACTCTGATGAACAGGCCAGGCCAAGTTTGGGGCCTGTAGCAGCTTCCTGGGCCGAGTTATGGGCCGGACAAAAAGGCAACACGAATATGGCCAGAAATCTCCAAATAAAACCCAAACCATGCCTGTAGAGGGGACTCTGATGAACAGGCCAGGCCAAGTTTGGGGCCTGTAGCAGCTTCCTGGGCCGAGTTATGGGCCGGACAAAAAGGCAACACGAATATGGCCAGAAATCTCCAAATAAAACCCAAACCATGCCTGTAGAGGGGACTCTGATGAACAGGCCAGGCCAAGTTTGGGGCCTGTAGCAGCTTCCTGGGCCGAGTTATGGGCCGGACAAAAAGGCAACACGAATATGGCCAGAAATCTCCAAATAAAACCCAAACCATGCCTGTAGAGGGGACTCTGATGAACAGGCCAGGCCAAGTTTGGGGCCTGTAGCAGCTTCCTGGGCCGAGTTATGGGCCGGACAAAAAGGCAACACGAATATGGCCAGAAATCTCCAAATAAAACCCAAACCATGCCTGTAGAGGGGACTCTGATGAACAGGCCAGGCCAAGTTTGGGGCCTGTAGCAGCTTCCTGGGCCGAGTTATGGGCCAGGACAAAAAGGCAACACGAATATGGCCAGAAATCTCCAAATAAAACCCAAACCATGCCTGTAGAGGGGACTCTGATGAACAGGCCAGGCCAAGTTTGGGGCCTGTAGCAGCTTCCTGGGCCGAGTTATGGGCCGGACAAAAAGGCAACACGAATATGGCCAGAAATCTCCAAATAAAACCCAAACCATGCCTGTAGAGGGGACTCTGATGAACAGGCCAGGCCAAGTTTGGGGCCTGTAGCAGCTTCCTGGGCCGAGTTATGGGCCGGACAAAAAGGCAACACGAATATGGCCAGAAATCTCCAAATAAAACCCAAACCATGCCTGTAGAGGGGACTCTGATGAACAGGCCAGGCCAAGTTTGGGGCCTGTAGCAGCTTCCTGGGCCGAGTTATGGGCCGGACAAAAAGGCAACACGAATATGGCCAGAAATCTCCAAATAAAACCCAAACCATGCCTGTAGAGGGGACTCTGATGAACAGGCCAGGCCAAGTTTGGGGCCTGTAGCAGCTTCCTGGGCCGAGTTATGGGCCGGACAAAAAGGCAACACGAATATGGCCAGAAATCTCCAAATAAAACCCAAACCATGCCTGTAGAGGGGACTCTGATGAACAGGCCAGGCCAAGTTTGGGGCCTGTAGCAGCTTCCTGGGCCGAGTTATGGGCCGGACAAAAAGGCAACACGAATATGGCCAGAAATCTCCAAATAAAACCCAAACCATGCCTGTAGAGGGGACTCTGATGAACAGGCCAGGCCAAGTTTGGGGCCTGTAGCAGCTTCCTGGGCCGAGTTATGGGCCGGACAAAAAGGCAACACGAATATGGCCAGAAATCTCCAAATAAAACCCAAACCATGCCTGTAGAGGGGACTCTGATGAACAGGCCAGGCCAAGTTTGGGGCCTGTAGCAGCTTCCTGGGCCGAGTTATGGGCCGGACAAAAAGGCAACACGAATATGGCCAGAAATCTCCAAATAAAACCCAAACCATGCCTGTAGAGGGGACTCTGATGAACAGGCCAGGCCAAGTTTGGGGCCTGTAGCAGCTTCCTGGGCCGAGTTATGGGCCGGACAAAAAGGCAACACGAATATGGCCAGAAATCTCCAAATAAAACCCAAACCATGCCTGTAGAGGGGACTCTGATGAACAGGCCAGGCCAAGTTTGGGGCCTGTAGCAGCTTCCTGGGCCGAGTTATGGGCCGGACAAAAAGGCAACACGAATATGGCCAGAAATCTCCAAATAAAACCCAAACCATGCCTGTAGAGGGGACTCTGATGAACAGGCCAGGCCAAGTTTGGGGCCTGTAGCAGCTTCCTGGGCCGAGTTATGGGCCGGACAAAAAGGCAACACGAATATGGCCAGAAATCTCCAAATAAAACCCAAACCATGCCTGTAGAGGGGACTCTGATGAACAGGCCAGGCCAAGTTTGGGGCCTGTAGCAGCTTCCTGGGCCGAGTTATGGGCCGGACAAAAAGGCAACACGAATATGGCCAGAAATCTCCAAATAAAACCCAAACCATGCCTGTAGAGGGGACTCTGATGAACAGGCCAGGCCAAGTTTGGGGCCTGTAGCAGCTTCCTGGGCCGAGTTATGGGCCGGACAAAAAGGCAACACGAATATGGCCAGAAATCTCCAAATAAAACCCAAACCATGCCTGTAGAGGGGACTCTGATGAACAGGCCAGGCCAAGTTTGGGGCCTGTAGCAGCTTCCTGGGCCGAGTTATGGGCCGGACAAAAAGGCAACACGAATATGGCCAGAAATCTCCAAATAAAACCCAAACCATGCCTGTAGAGGGGACTCTGATGAACAGGCCAGGCCAAGTTTGGGGCCTGTAGCAGCTTCCTGGGCCGAGTTATGGGCCGGACAAAAAGGCAACACGAATATGGCCAGAAATCTCCAAATAAAACCCAAACCATGCCTGTAGAGGGGACTCTGATGAACAGGCCAGGCCAAGTTTGGGGCCTGTAGCAGCTTCCTGGGCCGAGTTATGGGCCGGACAAAAAGGCAACACGAATATGGCCAGAAATCTCCAAATAAAACCCAAACCATGCCTGTAGAGGGGACTCTGATGAACAGGCCAGGCCAAGTTTGGGGCCTGTAGCAGCTTCCTGGGCCGAGTTATGGGCCGGACAAAAAGGCAACACGAATATGGCCAGAAATCTCCAAATAAAACCCAAACCATGCCTGTAGAGGGGACTCTGATGAACAGGCCAGGCCAAGTTTGGGGCCTGTAGCAGCTTCCTGGGCCGAGTTATGGGCCGGACAAAAAGGCAACACGAATATGGCCAGAAATCTCCAAATAAAACCCAAACCATGCCTGTAGAGGGGACTCTGATGAACAGGCCAGGCCAAGTTTGGGGCCTGTAGCAGCTTCCTGGGCCGAGTTATGGGCCGGACAAAAAGGCAACACGAATATGGCCAGAAATCTCCAAATAAAACCCAAACCATGCCTGTAGAGGGGACTCTGATGAACAGGCCAGGCCAAGTTTGGGGCCTGTAGCAGCTTCCTGGGCCGAGTTATGGGCCGGACAAAAAGGCAACACGAATATGGCCAGAAATCTCCAAATAAAACCCAAACCATGCCTGTAGAGGGGACTCTGATGAACAGGCCAGGCCAAGTTTGGGGCCTGTAGCAGCTTCCTGGGCCGAGTTATGGGCCGGACAAAAAGGCAACACGAATATGGCCAGAAATCTCCAAATAAAACCCAAACCATGCCTGTAGAGGGGACTCTGATGAACAGGCCAGGCCAAGTTTGGGGCCTGTAGCAGCTTCCTGGGCCGAGTTATGGGCCGGACAAAAAGGCAACACGAATATGGCCAGAAATCTCCAAATAAAACCCAAACCATGCCTGTAGAGGGGACTCTGATGAACAGGCCAGGCCAAGTTTGGGGCCTGTAGCAGCTTCCTGGGCCGAGTTATGGGCCGGACAAAAAGGCAACACGAATATGGCCAGAAATCTCCAAATAAAACCCAAACCATGCCTGTAGAGGGGACTCTGATGAACAGGCCAGGCCAAGTTTGGGGCCTGTAGCAGCTTCCTGGGCCGAGTTATGGGCCGGACAAAAAGGCAACACGAATATGGCCAGAAATCTCCAAATAAAACCCAAACCATGCCTGTAGAGGGGACTCTGATGAACAGGCCAGGCCAAGTTTGGGGCCTGTAGCAGCTTCCTGGGCCGAGTTATGGGCCGGACAAAAAGGCAACACGAATATGGCCAGAAATCTCCAAATAAAACCCAAACCATGCCTGTAGAGGGGACTCTGATGAACAGGCCAGGCCAAGTTTGGGGCCTGTAGCAGCTTCCTGGGCCGAGTTATGGGCCGGACAAAAAGGCAACACGAATATGGCCAGAAATCTCCAAATAAAACCCAAACCATGCCTGTAGAGGGGACTCTGATGAACAGGCCAGGCCAAGTTTGGGGCCTGTAGCAGCTTCCTGGGCCGAGTTATGGGCCGGACAAAAAGGCAACACGAATATGGCCAGAAATCTCCAAATAAAACCCAAACCATGCCTGTAGAGGGGACTCTGATGAACAGGCCAGGCCAAGTTTGGGGCCTGTAGCAGCTTCCTGGGCCGAGTTATGGGCCGGACAAAAAGGCAACACGAATATGGCCAGAAATCTCCAAATAAAACCCAAACCATGCCTGTAGAGGGGACTCTGATGAACAGGCCAGGCCAAGTTTGGGGCCTGTAGCAGCTTCCTGGGCCGAGTTATGGGCCGGACAAAAAGGCAACACGAATATGGCCAGAAATCTCCAAATAAAACCCAAACCATGCCTGTAGAGGGGACTCTGATGAACAGGCCAGGCCAAGTTTGGGGCCTGTAGCAGCTTCCTGGGCCGAGTTATGGGCCGGACAAAAAGGCAACACGAATATGGCCAGAAATCTCCAAATAAAACCCAAACCATGCCTGTAGAGGGGACTCTGATGAACAGGCCAGGCCAAGTTTGGGGCCTGTAGCAGCTTCCTGGGCCGAGTTATGGGCCAGGACAAAAAGGCAACACGAATATGGCCAGAAATCTCCAAATAAAACCCAAACCATGCCTGTAGAGGGGACTCTGATGAACAGGCCAGGCCAAGTTTGGGGCCTGTAGCAGCTTCCTGGGCCGAGTTATGGGCCGGACAAAAAGGCAACACGAATATGGCCAGAAATCTCCAAATAAAACCCAAACCATGCCTGTAGAGGGGACTCTGATGAACAGGCCAGGCCAAGTTTGGGGCCTGTAGCAGCTTCCTGGGCCGAGTTATGGGCCGGACAAAAAGGCAACACGAATATGGCCAGAAATCTCCAAATAAAACCCAAACCATGCCTGTAGAGGGGACTCTGATGAACAGGCCAGGCCAAGTTTGGGGCCTGTAGCAGCTTCCTGGGCCGAGTTATGGGCCGGACAAAAAGGCAACACGAATATGGCCAGAAATCTCCAAATAAAACCCAAACCATGCCTGTAGAGGGGACTCTGATGAACAGGCCAGGCCAAGTTTGGGGCCTGTAGCAGCTTCCTGGGCCGAGTTATGGGCCGGACAAAAAGGCAACACGAATATGGCCAGAAATCTCCAAATAAAACCCAAACCATGCCTGTAGAGGGGACTCTGATGAACAGGCCAGGCCAAGTTTGGGGCCTGTAGCAGCTTCCTGGGCCGAGTTATGGGCCGGACAAAAAGGCAACACGAATATGGCCAGAAATCTCCAAATAAAACCCAAACCATGCCTGTAGAGGGGACTCTGATGAACAGGCCAGGCCAAGTTTGGGGCCTGTAGCAGCTTCCTGGGCCGAGTTATGGGCCGGACAAAAAGGCAACACGAATATGGCCAGAAATCTCCAAATAAAACCCAAACCATGCCTGTAGAGGGGACTCTGATGAACAGGCCAGGCCAAGTTTGGGGCCTGTAGCAGCTTCCTGGGCCGAGTTATGGGCCGGACAAAAAGGCAACACGAATATGGCCAGAAATCTCCAAATAAAACCCAAACCATGCCTGTAGAGGGGACTCTGATGAACAGGCCAGGCCAAGTTTGGGGCCTGTAGCAGCTTCCTGGGCCGAGTTATGGGCCGGACAAAAAGGCAACACGAATATGGCCAGAAATCTCCAAATAAAACCCAAACCATGCCTGTAGAGGGGACTCTGATGAACAGGCCAGGCCAAGTTTGGGGCCTGTAGCAGCTTCCTGGGCCGAGTTATGGGCCGGACAAAAAGGCAACACGAATATGGCCAGAAATCTCCAAATAAAACCCAAACCATGCCTGTAGAGGGGACTCTGATGAACAGGCCAGGCCAAGTTTGGGGCCTGTAGCAGCTTCCTGGGCCGAGTTATGGGCCGGACAAAAAGGCAACACGAATATGGCCAGAAATCTCCAAATAAAACCCAAACCATGCCTGTAGAGGGGACTCTGATGAACAGGCCAGGCCAAGTTTGGGGCCTGTAGCAGCTTCCTGGGCCGAGTTATGGGCCGGACAAAAAGGCAACACGAATATGGCCAGAAATCTCCAAATAAAACCCAAACCATGCCTGTAGAGGGGACTCTGATGAACAGGCCAGGCCAAGTTTGGGGCCTGTAGCAGCTTCCTGGGCCGAGTTATGGGCCGGACAAAAAGGCAACACGAATATGGCCAGAAATCTCCAAATAAAACCCAAACCATGCCTGTAGAGGGGACTCTGATGAACAGGCCAGGCCAAGTTTGGGGCCTGTAGCAGCTTCCTGGGCCGAGTTATGGGCCGGACAAAAAGGCAACACGAATATGGCCAGAAATCTCCAAATAAAACCCAAACCATGCCTGTAGAGGGGACTCTGATGAACAGGCCAGGCCAAGTTTGGGGCCTGTAGCAGCTTCCTGGGCCGAGTTATGGGCCGGACAAAAAGGCAACACGAATATGGCCAGAAATCTCCAAATAAAACCCAAACCATGCCTGTAGAGGGGACTCTGATGAACAGGCCAGGCCAAGTTTGGGGCCTGTAGCAGCTTCCTGGGCCGAGTTATGGGCCGGACAAAAAGGCAACACGAATATGGCCAGAAATCTCCAAATAAAACCCAAACCATGCCTGTAGAGGGGACTCTGATGAACAGGCCAGGCCAAGTTTGGGGCCTGTAGCAGCTTCCTGGGCCGAGTTATGGGCCGGACAAAAAGGCAACACGAATATGGCCAGAAATCTCCAAATAAAACCCAAACCATGCCTGTAGAGGGGACTCTGATGAACAGGCCAGGCCAAGTTTGGGGCCTGTAGCAGCTTCCTGGGCCGAGTTATGGGCCGGACAAAAAGGCAACACGAATATGGCCAGAAATCTCCAAATAAAACCCAAACCATGCCTGTAGAGGGGACTCTGATGAACAGGCCAGGCCAAGTTTGGGGCCTGTAGCAGCTTCCTGGGCCGAGTTATGGGCCGGACAAAAAGGCAACACGAATATGGCCAGAAATCTCCAAATAAAACCCAAACCATGCCTGTAGAGGGGACTCTGATGAACAGGCCAGGCCAAGTTTGGGGCCTGTAGCAGCTTCCTGGGCCGAGTTATGGGCCGGACAAAAAGGCAACACGAATATGGCCAGAAATCTCCAAATAAAACCCAAACCATGCCTGTAGAGGGGACTCTGATGAACAGGCCAGGCCAAGTTTGGGGCCTGTAGCAGCTTCCTGGGCCGAGTTATGGGCCGGACAAAAAGGCAACACGAATATGGCCAGAAATCTCCAAATAAAACCCAAACCATGCCTGTAGAGGGGACTCTGATGAACAGGCCAGGCCAAGTTTGGGGCCTGTAGCAGCTTCCTGGGCCGAGTTATGGGCCGGACAAAAAGGCAACACGAATATGGCCAGAAATCTCCAAATAAAACCCAAACCATGCCTGTAGAGGGGACTCTGATGAACAGGCCAGGCCAAGTTTGGGGCCTGTAGCAGCTTCCTGGGCCGAGTTATGGGCCGGACAAAAAGGCAACACGAATATGGCCAGAAATCTCCAAATAAAACCCAAACCATGCCTGTAGAGGGGACTCTGATGAACAGGCCAGGCCAAGTTTGGGGCCTGTAGCAGCTTCCTGGGCCGAGTTATGGGCCGGACAAAAAGGCAACACGAATATGGCCAGAAATCTCCAAATAAAACCCAAACCATGCCTGTAGAGGGGACTCTGATGAACAGGCCAGGCCAAGTTTGGGGCCTGTAGCAGCTTCCTGGGCCGAGTTATGGGCCGGACAAAAAGGCAACACGAATATGGCCAGAAATCTCCAAATAAAACCCAAACCATGCCTGTAGAGGGGACTCTGATGAACAGGCCAGGCCAAGTTTGGGGCCTGTAGCAGCTTCCTGGGCCGAGTTATGGGCCGGACAAAAAGGCAACACGAATATGGCCAGAAATCTCCAAATAAAACCCAAACCATGCCTGTAGAGGGGACTCTGATGAACAGGCCAGGCCAAGTTTGGGGCCTGTAGCAGCTTCCTGGGCCGAGTTATGGGCCGGACAAAAAGGCAACACGAATATGGCCAGAAATCTCCAAATAAAACCCAAACCATGCCTGTAGAGGGGACTCTGATGAACAGGCCAGGCCAAGTTTGGGGCCTGTAGCAGCTTCCTGGGCCGAGTTATGGGCCGGACAAAAAGGCAACACGAATATGGCCAGAAATCTCCAAATAAAACCCAAACCATGCCTGTAGAGGGGACTCTGATGAACAGGCCAGGCCAAGTTTGGGGCCTGTAGCAGCTTCCTGGGCCGAGTTATGGGCCGGACAAAAAGGCAACACGAATATGGCCAGAAATCTCCAAATAAAACCCAAACCATGCCTGTAGAGGGGACTCTGATGAACAGGCCAGGCCAAGTTTGGGGCCTGTAGCAGCTTCCTGGGCCGAGTTATGGGCCGG
Source organism: Thaleichthys pacificus (assembly GCA_023658055.1). Taxonomy (NCBI): domain Eukaryota; kingdom Metazoa; phylum Chordata; class Actinopteri; order Osmeriformes; family Osmeridae; genus Thaleichthys; species Thaleichthys pacificus. Next base: position 10,118 of record JAMDYH010000197.1, on the reverse strand, counting down.
ACAAAAAGGCAACACGAATATGGCCAGAAATCTCCAAATAAAACCCAAACCATGCCTGTAGAGGGGACTCTGATGAACAGGCCAGGCCAAGTTTGGGGCCTGTAGCAGCTTCCTGGGCCGAGTTATGGGCCGGACAAAAAGGCAACACGAATATGGCCAGAAATCTCCAAATAAAACCCAAACCATGCCTGTAGAGGGGACTCTGATGAACAGGCCAGGCCAAGTTTGGGGCCTGTAGCAGCTTCCTGGGCCGAGTTATGGGCCGGACAAAAAGGCAACACGAATATGGCCAGAAATCTCCAAATAAAACCCAAACCATGCCTGTAGAGGGGACTCTGATGAACAGGCCAGGCCAAGTTTGGGGCCTGTAGCAGCTTCCTGGGCCGAGTTATGGGCCGGACAAAAAGGCAACACGAATATGGCCAGAAATCTCCAAATAAAACCCAAACCATGCCTGTAGAGGGGACTCTGATGAACAGGCCAGGCCAAGTTTGGGGCCTGTAGCAGCTTCCTGGGCCGAGTTATGGGCCGGACAAAAAGGCAACACGAATATGGCCAGAAATCTCCAAATAAAACCCAAACCATGCCTGTAGAGGGGACTCTGATGAACAGGCCAGGCCAAGTTTGGGGCCTGTAGCAGCTTCCTGGGCCGAGTTATGGGCCGGACAAAAAGGCAACACGAATATGGCCAGAAATCTCCAAATAAAACCCAAACCATGCCTGTAGAGGGGACTCTGATGAACAGGCCAGGCCAAGTTTGGGGCCTGTAGCAGCTTCCTGGGCCGAGTTATGGGCCGGACAAAAAGGCAACACGAATATGGCCAGAAATCTCCAAATAAAACCCAAACCATGCCTGTAGAGGGGACTCTGATGAACAGGCCAGGCCAAGTTTGGGGCCTGTAGCAGCTTCCTGGGCCGAGTTATGGGCCGGACAAAAAGGCAACACGAATATGGCCAGAAATCTCCAAATAAAACCCAAACCATGCCTGTAGAGGGGACTCTGATGAACAGGCCAGGCCAAGTTTGGGGCCTGTAGCAGCTTCCTGGGCCGAGTTATGGGCCGGACAAAAAGGCAACACGAATATGGCCAGAAATCTCCAAATAAAACCCAAACCATGCCTGTAGAGGGGACTCTGATGAACAGGCCAGGCCAAGTTTGGGGCCTGTAGCAGCTTCCTGGGCCGAGTTATGGGCCGGACAAAAAGGCAACACGAATATGGCCAGAAATCTCCAAATAAAACCCAAACCATGCCTGTAGAGGGGACTCTGATGAACAGGCCAGGCCAAGTTTGGGGCCTGTAGCAGCTTCCTGGGCCGAGTTATGGGCCGGACAAAAAGGCAACACGAATATGGCCAGAAATCTCCAAATAAAACCCAAACCATGCCTGTAGAGGGGACTCTGATGAACAGGCCAGGCCAAGTTTGGGGCCTGTAGCAGCTTCCTGGGCCGAGTTATGGGCCGGACAAAAAGGCAACACGAATATTGTAAAAAATCTCCAAATAAAAATCCAAAACAAGCCTGAAGAGCAGACTCTGATGAACAGACCAGACCAAGTTTGGGGCATGTAGGGCCTTCCTAGGCAGAGTTATGGGCCAGACAAAAAGGCAACACCAATATGCTCAAAAATCTCAAAATAAAATCCAAAACAAGCCTGTAGAGCGGACTCTGATGAACAGGCCAGGCCAAGTTTGGGGCTTGTGTGCTTCCCAGGTGAAGTTTTTTGAAAAGTATTTTGAAAAGTATTATGAAAAGTAGTTTGACAAGTATCTTGAAAAGTAATGAAGTATTTTGAAGTAATTTGAAAAGTATTTTGAAGTATTTTGAAAAGTATTTTGAAAAGTATTTTGAAAAGTATTTTGAAAAGTATTTTGAAAAGTATTTTGAAAAGTATTTTGAAAAGTATTTTTGAAAAGTATTTGAAAGTATTTTTGAAAAGTATTTTGAAAAGTATTTTGAAAAGTATTTTTGAAAAGTATTTTGAAAAGTATTTGAAAGTATTTTTGAAAAGTAACGAAAAGTATTTGAAAGTATTTTTGAAAAGTAACGAAAAGTATTTGAAAGTATTTTTGAAAAGTAACGAAAAGTATCTTAGAGTATTTTTGAAAAGTAACGAAAAGTATCTTAGAGTATTTTTGAAAAATACTTTCAAATACTTTTCGTTACTTTTGAAAAATACTTTCAAATACTTTTCGTTACTTTTGAAAAATACTTTCAAATACTTTTCGTTACTTTTCAAAAATACTTTCAAATACTTTTCGTTACTTTTCAAAAATACTTCAAAATACTTTTCGTTACTTTTCAAAAATACTTTCAAATACTTTTCGTTACTTTTCAAAAATACTTCAAAATACTTTTCGTTACTTTTCAAAAATACTTTCAAATACTTTTCGTTACTTTTCAAAAATACTTCAAAATACTTTTCGTTACTTTTCAAAAATACTTCAAAATACTTTTCGTTACTTTTCAAAAATACTTTCAAATACTTTTCGTTACTTTTCAAAAATACTTTCAAAATACTTTTCGTTACTTTTCAAAAATACTTTCAAAATACTTTTCGTTACTTTTCAAAAATACTTTCAAATACTTTTCGTTACTTTTCAAAAATACTTTCAAATACTTTCGTTACTTTTCAAAAATACTTCAAAATACTTTTCGTTACTTTTCAAAAATACTTTCAAATACTTTTCGTTACTTTCAAAAATACTTCAAAATACTTTTCGTTACTTTTCAAAAATACTTCAATCAGTTACTTTCAAAATACTTCAAATACTTTCGTTACTTTCAAAAATACTTCAAATACTTTTCGTTACTTTTCAAAAATACTTTCAAATACTTTTCGTTACTTTTCAAAAATACTTTCAAATACTTTTCGTTACTTTTCAAAAATACTTCAAAATACTTTGTTACTTTTCAAATACTTTCAAATACTTTTCGTTACTTTTCAAAAATACTTCAAAATACTTCAAAATACTTTTCAAAAATACTTTCAAATACTTTTCATTACTTTTCAAAAATACTTCAAAATACTTTTAATTACTTTTCAAAAATACTTCAAAATACTTTTCGTTACTTTTCAAAAATACTTTCAAATACTTTTCGTTACTTTTCAAAAATACTTCAAATACTTTTCGTTACTTTTCAAAAATACTTTCAAATACTTTTCGTTACTTTTCAAAAATACTTTCAAATACTTTTCGTTACTTTTCAAAAATACTTCAAATACTTTTCGTTACTTTTCAAAAATACTTTCAAATACTTTTCGTTACTTTTCAAAAATACTTCAAAATACTTTTCGTTACTTTTCAAAAATACTTCAAAATACTTTTCGTTACTTTTTCAAAAATACTTTCAAATACTTCGTTACTTTTCAAAAAATACTTTCAAATACTTTGTTACTTTTCAAATACTTTCAAATACTTTTGTTACTTTTCAAAAATACTTCAAAATACTTCAAAATACTTTTCAAAAATACTTTCAAATACTTTTCATTACTTTTCAAAAATACTTCAAAATACTTTTAATTACTTTTCAAAAATACTCAAATACTTTTCATTACTTTTCTAAAATACTCAAATACTTTTAATTACTTTTCAAAAATATTCAAAATACTTTCAAAATACTCTAAATACTTTTGATTACTTCATTAAACCTCCTAAATATACAGATAAATATAAAAATACAATATACTAAGACAGACAGACAGACATACTAGCCGACAGACAGACTGAAAGGTAGGCAGGCAGTAAACGGTTTAGTCTGGATTGTGGGGAAAAAAAGGCATTAAAAAGGTATTTAATTTAACAGGGGACCCTCCCCATCTGTCTGGGGGGGTGGCCCTGACACCTTAGGTGCCTGGTTCCACCCTAAACTGCCATGTCCCCTGGACTGACAGGTCAGTGGACCCATTTAGTTTTACAGGGGCCCCGCCCTGGACCTCTCCTCATTTCGGGGGAGTGGCCCTGACACCTTTGGTGCCAGTCAACCAATTGATGTGTCTATCAGATAAACAGATTGGCTTGATCTTCAGTTAAAATCATGCCGGTACCCGTCTTCGTGGCTACCATTCCAACCTTTGGTTTCTCTCAATCAAGCGGGAGTCAAGCGAGAGTCCAAACCCCCCTTTCTTCAAAATGGTAAAAGTCTCTTTCTCTCTTGTCCATGGTAAATTCCAAACCCCCCTTCTACATGGTTAAGTCCTAACCCCCCTTTCTTCTCCATGGTAAAGTCTATTTTTCTCTCTGTCTCTAACACTAACCCAGCCCTACACTGCCATATCCTCTAGACTGACAGGTTGGGGGACCCATTTTATTTCACAGGGGCCCCTCCCCATTTCTGGGGGGGTGGCCCTGACACCCTCAGGTGCCTGGGCCCTTCCTACACTGTCATGTCCCCTGGACTGACAGGTTGGGGGACCCATTTTATTTCACAGGGGCCCCTCCCCATTTCTGGGGGGGGTGGCCCTGACACCCTCAGGTGCCTGGGCCCTTCCTACATTGTCATGTCCCCTGGACTGACAGGTTGGGGGACCCATTTTATTTCACAGGGGCCCCTCCCCATTTCTGGGGGGGGTGGCCCTGACACCCTCAGGTGCCTGGGCCCTTCCTACACTGTCATGTCCCCTGGACTGACAGGTTGGGGGACCCATTTTATTTCACAGGGGCCCCTCCCCATTTCTGGGGGGGTGGCCCTGACACCCTCAGGTGCCTTGGCCCTCCCTACACTGTCATGTCCCCTGGACTGACAGGTTGGGGGACCCATTTTATTTCACAGGGGCCCCTCCCCATTTCTGGGGGGGTGGCCCTGACACCCTCAGGTGCCTGGGCCTTCCCTACACTGTCATGTCCCCTGGGCTGACAGGTGGGGGACCCATTTTATTTCACAGGGGCCCCTCCCCATTTCTGGGGAGCGGCCCTGACACTCTCAGGTGCCAGTCAACCAATCGCTGTGTCTATCAGATAAACAGATTGGCTTGATCTTCACTTAAAATCATGCCGGTACCCCTCTTCGTGGCTACCATTCCAACCTTTGGTTTCTCTCAATCAAGCGGGAGTCAAGCGAGAGTCCAAACCCCCCTTTCTTCAAAATGGTAAAAGTCTCTTTCTCTCTTGTCCATGGTAAATTCCAAACCCCCCTTCTGCATGGTTAAGTCCTAACCCCCCTTTCTTCTCCATGGTAAAGTCTATTTTTCTCTCTGTCTCTAACACTAACCCTAACCCAGCCCTACACTGCCATGTCCTCTAGACTGACAGGTTGGGGGACCCATTTTATTTCACAGGGGCCCCTCCCCATTTCTGGGGGGGTGACCCTGACACCCTCAGGTGCCTGGGCCCTCCCTACACTGTCATGTCCCCTGGACTGACAGGTGGGGGGACCCATTTTATTTCACAGGGGCCCCTCCCCATTTCTGGGGGGGTGGCCCTGACACCCTCAGGTGCCTGGGCCCTCCCTACTACTGTCATGTCCCCTGGACTGACAGGTTGGGGGACCCATTTTATTTCACAGGGGCCCCTCCCCATTTCTGGGGGGGTGGCCCTGACACCCTCAGGTGCCTGGGCCCTTCCTACACTGTCATGTCCCCTGGACTGACAGGTTGGGGGACCCATTTTATTTCACAGGGGCCCCTCCCCATTTCTGGGGAGCGGCCCTGACACTCTCAGGTGCCAGTCAACCAATCGCTGTGTCTATCAGATAAACAGATTGGCTTGATCTTCACTTAAAATCATGCCGGTACCCCTCTTCGTGGCTACCATTCCAACCTTTGGTTTCTCTCAATCAAGCGGGAGTCAAGCGAGAGTCCAAACCCCCCTTTCTTCAAAATGGTAAAAGTCTCTTTCTCTCTTGTCCATGGTAAATTCCAAACCCCCCTTCTACATGGTTAAGTCCTAACCCCCCTTTCTTCTCCATGGTAAAGTCTATTTTTCTCTCTGTCTCTAACACTAACCCAGCCCTACACTGCCATATCCTCTAGACTGACAGGTTGGGGGACCCATTTTATTTCACAGGGGCCCCTCCCCATTTCTGGGGGGGGTGGCCCTGACACCCTCAGGTGCCTGGGCCCTTCCTACACTGTCATGTCCCCTGGACTGACAGGTTGGGGGACCCATTTTATTTCACAGGGGCCCCTCCCCATTTCTGGGGGGGTGGCCCTGACACCCTCAGGTGCCTGGGCCCTCCCTACACTGTCATGTCCCCTGGACTGACAGGTTGGGGGACCCATTTTATTTCACAGGGGCCCCTCCCCATTTCTGGGGGGGTGGCCCTGACACCCTCAGGTGCCTGGGCCCTCCCTACACTGTCATGTCCCCTGGACTGACAGGTTGGGGGACCCATTTTATTTCACAGGGGCCCCTCCCCATTTCTGGGGAGCGGCCCTGACACTCTCAGGTGCCAGTCAACCAATCGCTGTGTCTATCAGACAAGCAGATCGATTTAATCTTCACTAATACTCAGGCCGATACCCCTCTTCGGGGCTACCATTCCTACCTTTGGTTTCTCAATCATTTTGAGTTCCCATGATCCTTTGGGGCTGACTGTTTGGTGGACTTGCCGCTCTCACCGTTGAAAGATTTGCTACCTCAGTTGATGGGGTCTCCCTGAAACGATTCAAGGCCTCATCCGGATCCCTCGGCAGACTTCTGACGTAGGGGTTCCAGACCGGGTTTTCCCTCGGCTTTGGTGAGTATGCTTTTCTGAGGTATAGTTAGCGTCGGTAGAAGATTGGTGGGTCCAGTGGTTTAGCACAATGGGACATATTCCCAGGACTCACCCGCCGACAAACCTAGGCCCTAGCCGCTGGTAGAAGCTTGTAGGGAGTTCCAAGGCTCGATAGGAGCCTTACCTCCCTTCCGCCAGCACTCTCTTCAGCCCCCGCTGGGCAAGCTGTGACAGGGGCAGCTTGTCTGGGTGGGCGGGAGACTTTGATCCACTCTGGGCAGGCTGTGATCACAAGCAGTCTGTCTGGGCAAGTGGTTCTTCAGGCCCTCTCCGGGCAGGCTGTGGTAACCTTGCGGTGTTAACAAGCAGTCTGTTTGGGTGGGCGGTAAGTATGCGGCCCTCCTGCGTCCCACTCGGGACAGCACGCAGGATGTGGTGGTCCAGGGCTCAGGACCTTGATCGTAGCCCAGTCTTTTACGGGGGGTAGCCCCACTCATGCACCACTGCACCCTTGACTGATCTTGATCATCACCCTTTAGCCTGAGGGGTGTGATCAAACCCATACCCCAGGATACGCTTTTGCCTCCCTGGTTCTCGTGACTTTGCTTCCCCATGAGAAATTTCTTCTCTTGGAAACGTACTCTTGCACAGCATATTGTGCTCCACACTTTGGGTATCCATCCTACCCCAACGATTTTCCGTATGGAGAGAGCAGAGGGCAGGATTTAAGGTAAGAGTTGAACCATTTTACAAACAGTTTGACACTGATGCTCCTTCCAAGCCCTCCCACAACACCCTCCAACTCCATCCCAACAGTTAGTCTCCCTAACTACACCAGTATTTCAATCCAGGTGGTAATTATCCTACCCAAGGCTCTCCCATAACACCTAGTCACCCTCATATCTTCAGACACCAATCCCTCAACCCAGGTGGGGATAAACCTATCCAAGACTCCCAAAACACCTAGTCACTTCAACCTTACCCCAACAGTGAGTCACCCTAATGTCTTTAGACACCACTATCTCAACCCAGGTGGTAACAATACTATCCAAGACTTTGATTTTTACAAGATTTCCTCCCTTTGTTGAAATGATCTATATTCTGCAGTTCATCCCTAGTTTGGATCTCTCACTATTGTATACTTTGTGCTCTCAACAAACTCGGTTCTACTCGTTGACTGTTCATTTATCACCTTAATCCCCTTCTTAATGGACTTCTACTGGAGACTTGAACCAATTAGAACCTTCATGACCTGTAAATTCACTAATTGGACAGGAAACACACACTGGGACTTGATTCAACCCTGGTGGCCCTGCCTAAGGAGAGGGCGTCTAGTAAATTAACATAAGGCTGAAAACACCCAATGACCCTGGGTTTACTACTGATGTGTTTCCACAATTTAGGACCCTTTTAGTACATGTTTAGCATTCTCCTTTACTTGGACTGGACTTCCTCCTAGTAGTGTTGCTTCAAACTTAACTATACATTGACAGAGGCATATTGTATAATCCTACCCAAGCGGTTGTTTCTCTAAACATCTCCAGACTACAATATACCTACCTTGGGGTTTGTTATTCTGATAGACCCCCAAGACAACCTGGATGGTGTTTATGTTGTTGGCTTGAGATCTTCAAGAAGGGGACGTGGAACTTTATCATTTCAGGCTAATCTCCCTGACCTCTCAGTCTTGGTCTCCAGACAGTTATCGCTCAACCCCTGTAGGGTGGTGATACTCAGACGGACATCTATTTTAGATGAAGACCAATGGTCTTAGACCTTTAACCACCAGCGCTCAATCGGATTGATTCTGGCCAAAGCCTTTATATAACCTCGGGTCACGAAGATTCCAGACACCAATAGTGTCAACCCTGGTGGTTATGATACTGTTAGACTGATTACCAGTTCTCTTATACTTATTGTTGAAGACGTGGTGAGTGAGATTTAAGAGTGCTTTCGTGGAGTCTCACCTTTACCGTGGTCCTGTAAAAGTCCCACAGTGTTTCCTAACCTGCCTGGGTCTCTACTCACCCCTAACAGCTCATTCCAACCTTAGATTTGCCTTGCCTTAGCACAAAGAAGATCTGAAGATTAGCCGTCTCAATTCCCTTCTTCTGCCCTCTTCCTTTATTAAAAAACCCGTATCCCCCGCCTTGGGGACCCCTTGATAGCAGCTGCGTCCTTCCGGGAAATGGATACGGTCCCCAAATTTCACCCTGCCAGGAAAAAACAACAGAATAGATCAGCCACCCATCAATCCTTTCCTCTGGGAAAGAGCTTATGATTCTTCACCTAGAACCCTACCCTTAATTACCCCTCTGCACCCTCTTCTCCCATCCTTGGGACCACCCGTTGGATGGGAGGTAGAGACTTACTTAGCCCTGTGGGTGTCGGCTGTGTTCAGTCATTTCTCTCCCTTCCACTTCCTGACTCCTTGTCATCTCTCCTGTCTATACATCCCTGAGCCTGTACTAGTCCCTGTTGTAACCAGAACCCTCTGACTCTAACCCTAACCATTTGGGACCTATGCCTAAAACTCTGGACGTATCTTAAAGGACCCGGTTCTGACCTTCCTGCTACCTGCAGCATCCTCCACTCCAATGGGACTTCTTTTGACAAGCTGTCATTTTGTCCCTGTCCATCACACCGTCCTCCTTTGAAAGGCTTTCCTCTTACTTGCCACTGGTCACCCTGACCCATGGCCTTCCATTTGTTGAACCCTTGTAGGGCCCTCTCCAACCCCCAGTGCCATACCTTCACTTCATTGGGACTTTTTTGAAAATGCTACCGCCCATCAGTTACCCCCACAGACTCAAATTCTCATTGGACCTCTCTGCTACCATCATGACTTTCTCTCTGGGTCTTTCTTTACCCCCAGTGATTGTCCTCTTCCTAAAGGGACTTATTTTGACAAGCCTTTTGGCTTTCTGGGTTATAAAACCCATGGTGGGCCCTCCTACTACTTGCTCATCAGCCTTATCTCACCGTTCTCAGAGGACTTTGAGTTTGAAAACCCCATCCATCTCCTGGCAACCCATGGCTTTTCGTCCTGAAGACCCTTGTAGGGCTTCTCCACCCCATTGTTAAAGTGACTTTTATTCTGAACTCACTTCCCTCCCTCGGACACCCAGCCCTGATCACATTACTCCAACAACCCCCTCATTATCTTAACAAGGGGCCACGACACTGGTGTCATCTTTTACATCCAACCAATCAAGGTTGTTTGATTGCTGGACCCTTACCATCCATGCCTGTTCCCTAGGGGAACCTTTGTATGACCCACTTACCAGGCATTACCCATCCCTATTAAAATGACCTGCATTTTGACCCCTCAACATGTGTTGTTATATCCACCAAAAGGGGCAGCAATTGTGACATAGTATTGCAGTAGTTCAAAATCTTAGTTTTTGGGGCCCCCCTGTCTTACATACCTGATTCAAATGAAGGGTGATTATCAAGCTTCTGC
>JAMDYH010000195.1:0-12612 GCA_023658055.1 Thaleichthys pacificus | reverse complement strand
CACTAATGCCAATTTGGTTTATTTATCGTTAAGTCAGAGCATAAGAAAACTCACCACAAGTCAGTGAGGCGTACAGCAGTCACTTGGACAAGCACTGTAAGAGAGAAGATTGTTTTCAGAAATTATTTCCACCCATTGACTCCGACCCAGTCAGCAAATGTACGTCTGTAAGACGTCTTGCAGATGTATGCGAAAGATCTGGGGAACATCTGTAAGACGTCTTCTACACATCGTTTGCACATAGGGAAAGCGTCTCTGAGACGTTTGTATCCGATCTTCAAACGACGTCAAGCCGATGTATTCCAGATGTACATGATGACGTCATAATAGAAGCTACATCGTTTTATCGTCTTATAAAGGTCGTTTACACATAGGATAAGCGTCTCTGAGACGTCTGCATTAGATCTTTAAACGACGTTTAGCCGATGTATTCCAGATGTATAATTAGCCTGTAGTGAGCGGTAAATAAGACAATAAATGATATATCAAATGTTTATTAAATAAATTGTAGGATTAGGCTATTTCCGTCCGGATGGCAATCTTAAGAAATCCTGGAGACACTTCTCGGCCTCAGTGGCATGCACCATTGGGTTTCTCATGGCAGCCCCTGCGAATGATAAAGGAGAGAAACGGGATTATTTGGTAGTTATAACAAAGCACGTTTCCATCTAGGCTACTCTGGTTATAATTCAGAGGGCGTCAAAAATTAAGAACTGCAATAACATTTCCTCTGGTGGACAGCCAGCAGCAGACGCGCAAACGGATCAAGAGCTTTCCAGGTAGGTTAATGGTAAATCCTCTGACGTTTAAAGTATTCTTATTTAGCCTATGTATCCTTAATTATTTCCCTATAGTATCGTTTGTATATTAGCTGAACTATGCGCATTTAGCAAACCACATGGTTAGCTATATGCGCATAGTTCAGCTAATTATAGCTAGATGCTAGACTTAGCCCAATGACTTACCCACATACTACTTAATTTAGGTAGCCAGCAAAGATAAATCATAGAGCTGCTGTGTAGCTGGGTTTGCTCTGAGGCTTGATAACAGGTCATGTGTTTAGGAAGATAAATGTAGGTTCTGGGAAAGTGTGTAATGGCGGCAAAGGAAATCACGCAGAAACATAATAAGACACATAAACATAGCCTACATTCTTATGTACTTACCAATAATAACTTACTGAGTTCGGTAAAGTTGGAATGACATTCACAGATTCAAGCTTCCGGGATCAATTGCTCTACAGCGAAATGTTATTAAATCACAAACAACGCATCTTTTGTACAGTGGTAAGGTAAACAACGAGCTACAAAGTCATTTTCATCAAAACTAGCTGTCCTGCAACCTGACGAAATAACATTGGTGTCTACGAGCAGCCGGCAGTAAGACGAGCGTTTAGGGACCGTCTACAAACTACAACAGCGAAAAGAGATACAACAAAAATATTTATGAATTTAATGTTTAAATAAGGTAGTGTTTCCAAACTTAACTCAATTATAACTTGTCTCCTGCTGGTTGTACTACAACACTTACTTTTCCAAAATAAGCATAATCATAATTTATGGGAATATTTTTTGCACAAAACGTCTAATAGTTTTATCATTAAATACAGTTGTGTCTTTAAACTTTCCTCACACATCAATAGTCTTATGTTGGTTGTACTACAGCACTTACTTTTCCAAAATAAGCATAATCATTATTTTGATGAATATTTTTTGCACAAAACGTTTAATAGTTTTATCATTAAATACAGTTGTGTCTTTAAACTTTCCTCACACATAAATAGGCTTATGTTGGTTGTACTACAACACTTACTTTTCCAAAATAAGCATAATCATAATTTATGGGAATATTTTTTGCACAAAACGTTTAATAGTTTTATTATTAAATACAGTTGTGTCTTTAAACTTTCCTCACACATCAATAGTCTTATGTTGGTTGTACTACAGCACTTACTTTTCCAAAATAAGCATAATCATTATTTTGATGAATATTTTTTGCACAAAACGTTTAAAATTGTTATCATTAAATACAGTTGTGTCTTTAAACTTTCCTCACACATAAATAGGCTTATGTTGGTTGTACTACAACACTTACTTTTCCAAAATAAGCATAATCATAATTTATGGGAATATTTTTTGCACAAAACGTTTAATAGTTTTATCATTAAATACAGTTGTGTCTTTAAACTTTCCTCACACATCAATAGTCTTATGTTGGTTGTACTACAGCACTTACTTTTCAAAAATAAGCATAATCATTATTTTGATGAATATTTTTTGCACAAAACGTTTAAAATTTTTATCATTAAATACAGTTGTGTCTTTAAACTTTCCTCACACATAAATAGGCTTATGTTGGTTGTACTACAACACTTACTTTTCCAAAATAAGCATAATCATAATTTATGGGAATATTTTTTGCACAAAACGTTTAATAGTTTTATCATTAAATACAGTTGTGTCTTTAAACTTTCCTCACACATCAATAGTCTTATGTTGGTTGTACTACAGGACTTACTTTTCAAAAATAAGCATAATCATTATTTTGATGAATATTTTTTGCACAAAACGTTTAATAGTTTTATCATTAAATACAGTTGTGTCTTTAAACTTTCCTCACACATCAACAGTCTTATGTTGGTTGTACTACAGCACTTACTTTAAAAAAATAGGCATAATCCTATTTTTGGGGAATATGTTTTGCCAAAAACGTTTAATAGTTTTATCATTAAATACAGTTGTGTCTTTAAACTTTCCTCACACATCAACAGTCTTATGTTGGTTGTACTACAGCACTTACTTTTCAAAAATAGGCATAATCCTATTTTTGGGGAATATGTTTTGCCAAAAACGTTTAATAGTTTTATCATTAAATACAGTTGTCTCTGAATTTGCATCACACATAACTAGTCTTCTACTGGTTGTACTACAGCACTTACTCTTCAGAAATAAAGATAATCCTAATTTTGGGGAATATGTTTTGCCAAAAACGTTTACTATATGTCATAATTACAAAGCGTCATGTATCCAAAACTATTCCACACATAGTGAGCCCCCTGCTGGTTGTACTACATCACTTAACTTAAAACAAAAAGTGTTTGTATCATTTGTGAGGACATTTATTGTAAAAAATACTGAATAAGTGAATAATTATGTAGAATATTGTCTCCAAATCGACTTCACACATAGGTGGTTTGTTGTTGGTTGACAAAGCCATTCTGGTTAGTTTAAAGTAGTATAATTTTCATATGGTTAATGTAATAGATCATAGGGCTGTCTGGTCTGCTGAGTTAATCATCGGCAGGAAGCTCCCAGCCCTACAGGACACCTACCACACACGATGCCTCAAGAAAGTTGGCAGGACTCTAAGAGACTGTTACCACCCATCCTTCAGTCTTTTTACCCCGTTGCCTTCTGGCAGGCGATACCGAAGCATTCAGTCTCGCACACGCAGACTGGACAACAGTTTCTTTCCAAGGGCCATCAGACTTCTGAATGGACATTGATATGGACACTGATACACTTCTCACCAGTTACTTTACACACTGTCACTTTCAGCTACTGGTTGCACTATCAGCAACATTGCACTATTGTACTTCACTTGTCTTAGGTAAGTATAGGTTTTTAAGGTTAGTATAGGTTATTATGTGTATTATGTGTATGTAGAGGTTTAGTATACTGTATTGAATATTGTATATTAGGAGGTTTACTATATTTCAGCTTATTATAGATGTAATTTATGTTCTGTGTACTTGTGTATGTTATGTTATGCCAGGTTGCTTTGCGTTGTCTTGTCCTACGAATTTCAGTGCCCAGTCTGACCCTGTGTTGTTCTGTGCATCTGACAATAAAAGACTTGAACTTGAACTTTCAGTGTGTGCAAATCCAGGCAAAAATACACTACATAGACAAATAATACTAAACTTCAGGGCATAAACTATAGCTATTTGACACCAATGAAATAGTTTGTTTCTCATTACAAGGCAATGTTTTCATCTGCTTGAAGAAGAACTTGCTGATCCAAACATTTCTTTATTAAGAAAATAAACTATTTAATTGGTAAGCAGTGTGCAAACCTCCTTTCTGCCCTCCTAATAGATCATCTCATCACTACATGGCCACTGTCATTAAACCAATGGAATGAAGGATGCATAGGGTGACAAAGTCACAAGCCAATCAGGAACAACCTTCAATTAAGTTCTACCTGCAGTGATCACATATTATCAGGGGTGTCAATGGGCCACATACTGCCCACTTTGATCTCAAGTGGGCAGTATGTGACCAGTAGAATAATAGCATAATAATGCATACATAACGACAATATGTCTTGATGTTTAAATCATTGGTAAAGGTATTTGATGATAAACCCTATTTTAAGGTCTTTCTACAATAAACCAGAAACATAAAGACCAAAAACTCAGCCCACTGTTTATCTGCCTGGGCTCTCCTCTGCTGATTCCCGCGTCACAAAGCGAGCAGCGAGCGCTGCTGCCTGTGGCAATGAGCGCTTCTGCCTACGGAGCAGACATCGCATTTATTTTTGGAGCAATTACTGGATCGATTAAAACAATTAAAACGTTTGTAGTCATAAATGTCCATATTCTTAATATACATTTGGATTCAGAATAGCAGTTACTTTTATAGAAATGCAATTAATGTCTTTCTGTAATTTTCAAACTTAGCAAAGACATCCGACGGGCCAAACTGCACGCCCTGGCGGCCGTATGTTTGACACCTCTGCATTAGATAATCTCCTCACTGCATGATCACAGGGTGACAATGTCACCAGCCAATCAGGAGCAACCTTCAATTATGTTTTACAGCGATTTTCTGTAGTAATCACACATTATTTTAGTCTTGCTGCAAAACCACTACGATCGTTGGACGTTTACTTGACGATTTGCTACCACTCCCGTTCCATGGTTATATGTAAGTAATCTTTTATTTTTATTGTCTTTTCATTGTAGTTAACCCTAAGAATGTTTTTTTCCCATCTAAATAGTATTTTTGTATTCTGTTTATTGCCTTTATTGATAAGACAGAGTAAGATAGAAAAATGGGGGAGAGAATAAAGAAGATGTTTTGTGGCTTTTATTGCCTTTATTATTTTTTTAGTTATTTTTACCTTTTCTTGCAATTGGGTATTTTGATATTTCTGTATACTGAGGTCCTTAAACACTCTTGCAATTGCATAAACTGGATATGACTGGAAAGCTAAGACTGATGAAGATGATTTTATAAGACAAATTGTAACCATTCCTTATAATCCTTGTCTCAAGTAGCCATTTCATTGTAGTGAGTCACTTTTTTAAAACTTGGCCTTAGAGTATTGACCTATTGTGACCTTGAGGATAACCACAGCCTCATTAAACTTTGCAAGCACAAAGCATTCAGATAGTGTATTGCTTTTATACATTGAGAATAAGAGTGTTAGGGGCTGGTTCTGTCAAAAGTATTGGATACAGGGGTGTCTATATAGCTCAACTGGTTGAGCCTGTGCCCCCATGTACAGAGGCTCAGTCCTGCTGCTGCTGCAGCTGCAGGTTCAATGCTGACCTGCAGCGTTTTGCTGGATGTCATTCCCCCTCTCTCTCCCCTTGCATGTAGGCTATTAAACTGTCAAATAAAGGGCTAAAATGGCCAACATATAATTCTTAAAATACAAAAAGTATTCAATACAAAATTACATCATGAACTTTCAACCTTTTTAGCAGTTCTGTAGTAATAGAAAAATGTTTAATTTACAGTGTAGTAGAGTATAGTATCAAACCAGAAATTGATCCAATAGAGACATAATTTTACATGGGATATATATATACTGTGTGTGTGGCATAAACTGTTAACCTGCTGTCTTTAGGGATCTTGAGTTGTGTTAAATGTGATGTTTAAGTACTGTTTGGAGTGCCAATTGTATCTTTACATATTGGGCAACCTTATTTTACTTCCCAAAGTATAGTTAACTACTAAAACTCACTTTATCTGGACAAAAGGTTCAAGCTTTGCCTGTCCCCTTTTCCCTAGGTTAAAGGCAATGTGAAGACAATGGGGAAACTTAAAAAAGGAAAGAAAGCTCAGAGGAAATGCTTATGGGAAATAGCTGGTGGAATTGAAGCTTTAGTAAAAACTATGAAGAGTGCTAACATTACAACCCGAGATACAGGGTATTCCTCGGAAATCTGGTCTGAACTGTCTATTAACTTATTTGGAGAAGATGATAAGAAAAACCGTCATTGGCTGTGGATCATATGGACAAAAAATCGAAATGGAGTGAGAGATTTGATCGTTAAACAGGAAAAGTCATCAGAGATAAATAAAGCTCCAGTAAAGAAAAAAAATATAGATTGTGAAAGTAAGGAGCCTAAACAACAAAGCCAAGTTAGAGAGGCACGTTCTGAAGACAGTGGATCAGAGGACCAGCCTCTGATCTCGATTCCAAATATCGAACAAAAATCAGATAATGAAACAGCATTAGAGAATAAGGCAGAAGAAAAGCAAAACATTAAAGTAGAGGAAGCAGTCACAGATGAAGACCTATATGATGCTGAAGACAATCAACAGAATACGTTGAGTGGAGTTCAAATAGAGGAAGAAGTAACAGATGAATCCTCATGTCACGATGATGAAGACAAGCAACAGAATACGTTGAGTGGAGTTCAAATAGAGGAAGAAGTAACAGATGAATCCTCATGTCACGATGCTGAAGACAAGCAACAGAATACGTTGTTGCAGAGTGGAACACAACCTGGACTTGGAAAGACATGGAACCATAAAAAATGGAGAAAGTTGCCAGTGATTTGTAAGAAGTTCACAATTACAGTGAATCAAAATAAATGGAAAAAAATTGTTCCACTGCATGGTTCAACAAAACTAAGGCAACCATGGACCAATGTGTTGTACAACAGTTTCAGGGAAAAAAATCCCTGTTGTACGCTTGCCTTCAAGAACCAGCACATTAAAACTCCTCACAGTCGAAAAACGAATTGTCCTTACTTAAACATAAGAGCAGTTTGTACATTCCCTTCCTGCAGTGCAAAATACCTCTTTAAACGGAAAAGGGAGCCATTGGGAGAAACCATGGTTAAGATATCTGTGCTACAAAGTGGAAAAATGACACACAAAACAACAGAAAAAAAATTCAGACAAGCATCACATATGAGAAGAGGAAGAATTGCACAAGCTCTACGTAAAGGCGTCAGCACACTCTTCTATAACAAACTTAGAAAAACACCCGTTGTTGAACTGATTTCTGGTAACATAACACGCAGTCTGAACAAAAATGTTCTTAAGGTTATCAGTTCAGAGGCTAGGAAAAGTAAAAGGATCCATGACGATGTTTTGATGGAGATGTACCTCACCCAGAACATCATGAAGGAACGTGACTCCAAATTCCACAAGATGCCTGGGTACATACAGCACTTTCAAGTTGACCCCTTTGGTGTTCATATGTATACTGAAACAGGAATAAGCTTAGTTGTGCAACACCTGAGAAAAAGGACCCCACTGACCTTATACCTAGATGCTACAGGTAATGTTGCATCCAAAGTTCCCGGTCAGACCAAAAGGGTACTCTACTATGCACTCACTCTTCCTGGAGGTGGTCAAAATGCACCTCCCCTTCCAGTCTGTGAAATGCTGACAAATGAGCACTCCATACCACCAATCACTTTCTGGCTCATGCAGTTCCTCCGAAAACTGTCACAGTACACTAAACTGAGAGTAAACCAGGTTGAAACTGATTACAGCTGGGCACTACTCCAAAGTGTTCTTCTGTCTTTCAACAGGGAGAGCATTGTGAGCTACTTGGACAGGGCATTTGCAGTTTGTTCAAAACTGAAGACATGGAAGGAGATCAAAATGTTTACAGTGCTACACATATGCTCTGCCCATGTGATCAAAGCTGTCACCCAGTCAATTGGGAGAAAAACAGCAGACAAAGGTTTAAAAGATTTTGCAACATTTGCATTTGCTAGGTTGCAAAACACTACATCCATACAAACAGCACTCAAAGTCTTCCGTTCACTGTGCACGGTTGTAACTGGAAAACATAACACAGAAACTGTCCTGAGTCATTTGAAGGCCATGCAAGACTTAATAAAAACATGCAAGATTCCCGACATGGAAGGCATGGAAAAAGTACAAGACAGCCCCTTAGCTCAGGAGGAAGATGATGACGACAGAACAAATGCCCAGACAATTGTTGGTAGATCTCCCTTCACATATGAGTTCAAGAAAGTCTTGGAGGAGGTGAAGGGAGAGCTGGAAAAAAAGGATGCTGAGAGTGCAGTTGAAGAGGAAAATCCATACTACTGCCCAGACATTGTTTGATGTCTTATTTGACAATTACCTTGGCATTTTCCCCCTTTGGAGTGGTCTGCTATTGGGGAATTTGAAAAGGTATGCATCTGACAAAGAAGATGACAACTTTGACACAAATAAAACAAGGGACACAAACTGCCATGTGGAGAGATGGTTTGGAATAGTCAAACATTCTATTCTGAAAAAGCAGAAGCGACTGAGGCCAGGGACCTTTGTCAGGAAGATGTTTGGCTCTCTACAGGGGAGATACAGAGAACACATCATGTGTCATAACTTCTCCGACCAGTTACTCCTTAAACCAGTGCTACCAGACATCAACCAATCTCATGAGGGTTGGGCAAAGAGAGATGGAACAAAGCCAAACAAGGCCAGCTCCAAATTTTACACTGCTCCAACATCTGTTCCAGTTCCAAAGAGAGCTAAGTCAACCACAAACAATCACTGACTCCTGTACAGAGGAGCACAGTTGACAAGAACAGCAGCAATGACCTCACAAGTCAACAATCCTGGCCTGCAACAGAGGTAATTGTTTGCTAATCACTAAAATGAAATGTACACTCTACATGCAATAAAGACATTGTTAAGGAAACATTAAATAAGTTAAAGCATCAGTGAGACAGCTGTATTCACTCAATGACCCAGTTTGAGTCCTTTAATAACTTAACTATAAACATATCGTTACGTATTTACATAAATATAAAAAATGCATACATTTTAATGAGGTGAAAAATATGAATGAATACAAAATGAGGTGGGCTTGTTCTTTCTGTGCCAGGACTGTGCACCTAGAGTTTGCAAAACTTAATTTTTTAATGAGTTTGCAAATGATTTATGAAGTGATTACATATTTTTGTTCATATGCTTGTAGGTTGATGCCCTTTGGATGCGCAAACCAACTGAAGTTGTTGTGGCTGTTGTGAGATATGCTACACAGAAGCTTGATTTCACCCTTCGGCACAGAGAATTTCTCAGTTTAAGACCTGATGAACTGCTCATAGGCGAGGCAAGTATATAATTCAAACTGTTGTTGTCCCACATTGTTTATGTCAAATTTATTTATCTGTTTACCAAATTTATCTGAAAATAAAATAACTTGTTTTGCATAAAATGATATAAAACAATAATGTCACACTAGAAGGTCTGGGTTGTGACTTCAGAAAAAGTTTGAGCAAAGGTTTTGCAATATTGATCAATTCTCAGAAATTTTGACAGTAGCATGATTTAAAATAGCTTCGAATTAGCCCCTCATTTACAGATTTTGTTATGTTTAATTTCCACTACAATTTCTCCAAAAGGTGATTGGGTGCTACATTCAAGCGATCCTCAATTCAAACGAGTCTGCTGGCCGACTATACAACATGAATCACTATGTAATGGGACAAATTTTACATGGCACAAGAGAGGAGATGGCCAGGCAAGGGTTGACAAATGTAAGTAAAAGTTTCATCATGTATTATTTCTTCCTATCTTTTTTTTTTGCTTCTGTACAGAAACAATACAGTACTTCCAGTCCCAATTTTATGACAATTTTATTTTGTTAGGTCACATTTGATGACTATGATGGCGCCATTGGATTTGTTAATATACAAAATATGCACTGGAAGTTTGTGGTGAGTACAGTAATTTATGTAGTGCTATGTGCCTTTACAGTATGAACTGTATGGCTCATGGTTTGTGAATTTAAAGGGTTGTTGCTTCATTAAGTAGTATGTCATTAACCTTATCAAGTAAATACATATGTGTATGTTTATGTTTTCATGAAAGGAGATGTACTTTAAACATTTTAGTAAGTAATAAACTCACATAAAGTACCAGATTTAGGATTATGACATGTTTCTTATTTAGCCGAACTTTGTCCAGGCTGTAGCATGCTATTAGTACCTCAGGATTGGTTTTAAGATTGTTCTTTTAGTTTTAAATATCTTCATCCCTATCTTCATGAAATCATTTCCAAGTATTGTCCGAACAAAGCACTTGTGATCATCCAACAGTATTTCATTTGTGGCCCCTAACTAGCTGATTGTGTTATAATCTTTTCTGTTGTTGCAGACAGACTTCTTGAAAATTGCACGGTTTAATGATATGTTACTTTTTCAAACAGTATCTTCATGCCCTCTCAAGCCGCATTTTTGTGGTTGATCCTCTGCAAGGGACAAATGAAGTTGAGGACTCCAGAAAGGCTGGCCACAGATTTGGGTAATATCAAATAGATTAATGGAAATAGATGGGTAACACACACATTTGTTAAAGCCATAGAGTAGACGCAAAGGTTAACCAAAATAGATTTTCCTTTCATCCTGTAGACAATATTTCAAGATGCGCCGGAACAGACTTGGAAAGGAGGACTGGGTTAACATCAAGTGGAAACCTGGCAAGATAACCCACACCTTTCAGAAAGACCCCACCAGTTGTGGGGTCTTTGTCATGCAGGTGATTTTGTACAACATGCTGTCTTTATGATAGATCTATCACTTTGTTGATCATACAATCATACAAAACGTATGTGTTGTTTTGCCATCCGTACAGATGGCCAAGATGACAGTGATGGAGTTTCCAAAGATGCCACAGTCGTTTCAGATTAACTCATCAAAACAGTCTCTTAAAAAACAAAGAAGACTCATGGCAGAAGAAATTCTCAGAGCATCAGGTATCTTTCAGAATATTTAATATGATAAACACTTCCTACAAATTTAACAGTAATATACTTTATATACCTTTATCATTATTATTCCTTATCAGTTTCAAAGGATGACTTCTGTTCCTTCTGTGGAAATAAGGACCTGCCAAAACCTGCTGTAGATGATGTTTGGGTGAGACTTAATGTTTATTTGATTAAAAACATCAATAAATAATATGAATACTGGATAATCTGGTGATAATCTGGAGTAAAATTCCCGAAAAAACATTAAAGTAATCAAATAATGTCTAATTTTATACATCACTGGTTTTCTAATGTTTACATTTTCTTATTTTTATCCATGTGTAGATTCAGTGTGGAACTTGCACAAGATGGTTTCACACGAAGTGCCTTGGAATGGCAGCCGCACAAATACCAAACAAAGATACCCCTTGGGATTGTGTGTTTTGTAACAGCCCTAGCTAAAGAGGCTGTAGGTGAGTTTGGGGTTTAAGTCTGGATAACTAAATGATCCAAAATGTCAACTACTGCAACGATGGTAATTGTACACAAACTGCATATAAAGAACATTAAACCCACCCAGAAAAAGTAAACAAAAGCTAGAAAATGTGTACTTAATTTGTGTTTTTCCATTATTATTTAATACAGATCAGAAATTATTTTCTATGTGAAGATTAACATTATGGATGTGTTCAATATGAATGTGTGATATTGATATTGAAGTTTGTTCTGCCACCTATTTTTGTTTCAGTTTGCATAAACTTTTACGTCTCAAATCATATTTTAAGGCACCAACATCTACACTAAGTTTTTTTGGTAGTACAACCAGGTTCTCTAGAGTATTTTGTCAGACATTCTCTATGTAATTATGACATATTTCTTGGAATAAAAAATACCCCAAAATTATGCATGTCTATTTTTGAAAAGTAATTATTATTGTTCAATCATTAGGTGAGCAGTTACAGTGAGGTAAGTATAAAAACACTTATCTTTGTAATTATTAAAGTATTTAATAATATTTATATGTTTTTAGCAATAAATATTCCATAAAATTATGGATGTGCTTATTTTTGAAAAGTAAGTGCTGTAGTACAACCAGTAGAAGAGTATTTATGTATGAGGCAAGTTTAGAGACACAACTGTATTTAAGTAAAAAACTATTAAACGTTTTGTGCAAAAAATATTCCCCCAAATTAGGATTAGATTTATTTTTGAAAAGTAAGTGCTGTAGTACAACCAACATAAGCCTATTTATGTGTGAGGAAAGTTTAAAGACACAACTGTATTTAATGATAAAACTATTAAACGTTTTGTGCAAAAAATATTCATCAAAATAATGATTATGCTTATTTTTGAAAAGTAAGTGCTGTAGTACAACCAACATAAGACTATTGATGTGTGAGGAAAGTTTAAAGACACAACTGTATTTAATGATAAAACTATTAAACGTTTTGTGCAAAAAATATTCATCAAAATAATGATTATGCTTATTTTGGAAAAGTAAGTGCTGTAGTACAACCAACATAAGACTATTGATGTGTGAGGAAAGTTTAAAGACACAACTGTATTTAATGATAACACTATTAAACGTTTTGTGCAAAACATATTCCCATAAATTATGATTATGCTTATTTTGGAAAAGTAAGTGTTGTAGTACAA
>JAMDYH010000192.1:0-23402 GCA_023658055.1 Thaleichthys pacificus | reverse complement strand
GTTGCATGGTTTTAGGCTCAAGTAAAGTTTTGTGGCGAAAAGTGAAGCTAACGGTGGCTAATTTGCTAGCCACTGTCACTGACGTTACTAACGTCACTACGTCACTAACGTCACGAAAACACGCGTGACTACCTTTAGCAGAACATTCGTTTCGCATCTGTTAACTTGGGGGATAGCTAGGCTAACTATAGCTTTACTGCAAGGCAGCTGCAGAAACGCCACAAGCAAAGAGGCCAGGGTGATAACTATTTACTCATTTTACTTTGTGATATGACACACAATTGTGATGTGTAATGTACAATATAAGCTGATATTATTAAGGAAGTACATCTACTTTCGGAAACAGTAGTCTACTATTTCACTGAAGTATTAGCATCATGACATTAGCCTGTGTTGCCCGGGCAACACATACAGTGGTCTATGATGTATCTGTTTTCAATCGTTAAAATAAACATTCCTCACATATACATTTTCGT
Source organism: Thaleichthys pacificus (assembly GCA_023658055.1). Taxonomy (NCBI): domain Eukaryota; kingdom Metazoa; phylum Chordata; class Actinopteri; order Osmeriformes; family Osmeridae; genus Thaleichthys; species Thaleichthys pacificus. The sequence continues at coordinate 22,926 of JAMDYH010000192.1, read as the reverse complement.
TGTAGGATTTATTATGACATTAGTAAACGATTTGTTGGTGAAATTACCATTACCTGTGGTTTCAAACCAGTGTAGCTCACTGCAACGCTGTAGCCTACCCGAGACACTAGTGAGTAGCTAACAAAAACTCCTCAGCTGTTTAGGAAGTCAAACGGCGACAGAACATGTTCGGCACTACCCTTACTCAGAAGTCGTTCAATAGGGGAAACCATCTGACTACTAACCTGAACTTCATTGCCACAGCCTAAACTTTGTCAATCTGTTCATGAAAATAATGAATTTCAGCCTAAACCGTACAACGGAAGGTTAGGCTAAATCTAATTCAACCAACGCAATCGCTACCAACACAAACACAGCAGTAGTCTAGTACTGTACTGTAGTAGTAGAATTTACCGGAGCAGCTTCTCCTCACAGGGCTACATCGCATTTTGCTTTGTTACTGACAATGATCGCTACCAGTGAGCTTTTTATGGATGAGCGATTTCCCCCTAAATAAATGCTCAACACTTCAACGGGGGCTTATTACTTGAAAGATGAATTATTTACTGTGTCGTCTCAGTTACACTATCAGGGGTGGGAAATACTGTGATTTGCTAAAGTAGGCAAATGGCTAGTAGAACATAACATTTCATAATAATTTCAGTAACTCAAGCAGCGCTGCAAGACCCAGTGAAATGTTGTATATCCTACAGCTAGCATTGGCTTACTCAACTTCGGTAGGCCATCCTCAGTATTTGCAAGCTAGCTAAACTTAGCATATACTATATCTAAAATAATTTTGTAGACATAACAATGGATTTAGTTACTAAATGTTGGTGTTAACTTTAAATTTTTGCTAAAATGGTCCTAATCTCTATGACAAGTTTTTCCCTTCTCGTGATTGTAGTATGACCCTCTGGATGCCCCGTACCTGGGGCTGTATAAATGTATCAGTGGGTTGTCATGGAAGCAGTTCAGTAAATATGCCAGCAGACTAAAGACATGCCGTTGTCCGTATCCATTTGTAATGCAAATTACCACAGTGATATCTTCAGGCATTTAGCCTACTCATTCATTCATTAATAAAGAACCCCCTTTGAAGATTATTTTAACAACAACGTTACCGGCAGTAGCTATCTCAGATGGAATCGCGATTGAAACAGTAGCCTACCATCTGGTACTGTAACTGAAATATGCCCCCAATAACGTAAATAAGCTTGACATTAAATTAGCTGCACGGTCTGTAGAGATCTTGGGAGGAAGCCACTTTTTTTGTGTTTTGCTAATGCAGAATTCGGTCAAATGAAATCGATAGACGTAATGAGTGGCACATAACGTGAAATAACATTGGATTTTATTTTGTTTGAGTTTTAATTGTCCAGTGGGGCAATTAGCCTAAATTAATATTCCAGACTTGCCCTACAAAAAAATCCACTCGTCTCGGACAAGCCTGAATGTCGAGCCCTGTAGCTACATGGCTAGACTGTTCATGATACAGATCAGAATCCATCATATCTTGGACACCCAAAATCAGCGAATCTCACAGGCAAATCAATTATATATGAAGGCCTTTAGATATATATAGCCTATATATATATGGCTACAAACTTCTGCCCGGCGTCTAGCTGGCTACTTGTTACTATAAGTAACAACTGTGTTGCACGAGCATTCTTTCTTAGCTACAAACTTCTGCCCGGCGTCTAGCTGGCTAATTGTTACTCAGTAACAACTTTGTTGCAGGAGCATGCTTTGTACATTGCGAGCTAACAGTGTCCGGTAGGCTACTTCGCTATAAATAATGATGTCGCTATAAATAATGATGTTAAACCGAGACCACTCAGCCCTAAAAGAAAATGTCAGGTAAAAGAAAGGTTTGGGGTTAGGCTACTCTGAAACTTATAAATAAAATAGGCTAATGTAATAATAAAACTGCTAAATCCTTCTCTAACTATAGGCTCCTCTATATCTTGCATAATGAAACATAACGTTTTTTAAGTAATCAAAAAGCCTGCGCTTGCCCTCATTACTCAAGTGATGACGATCAGGGCGGTAAAATTACAAAATAGGACGCGAGTGTCTCAGAAATAATATAGAGCTATTTGTCTAAAAGGCTGACCAATCAGAATATTTAGAATAAAAACAACACAGAAACAGACGTCAAATAAACGGGCAGATGTTAGCCTTGCATCGTTTGAAAAAGAAGAAGCGGGAAGCCCTAGTATATAAGAGGCAGATGTTGGATGTTGGATCATATCACACCATGGAAAACCAAAGTCGTCCCCACATCTGGATCGTTGGCAGCTCGTTGGTCTACTGGCTTGCGCGGCACGCGGAGGAGGTCGGACTGTACCCCGACCTTGCACTGGAGTGCCATATTGAATGGGTAGGAGTGAGAGGCATGAGGTGGGCAGACCTTGTGCCTAAGCTCCGTGAGAAGCGTGGCATGCTTCCCAGCCCGGACATAATGGTGCTCCACGTCGGGGGAAACGACCTCGGCCAAGTGACCTGACGAGGCGGATGAAGCGAGACCTGGGGGCCATTATGGAGATGTTCCTAAACACTCTGCTGGTGTTTTCGGATATCCTGGAACGCTGCGTCTGGAGGTATCAGAGGAGCACCAGCGCGTCTGGTATCGACAGGGCAAGACGTCGAGTCAACGGAGCTGTGTCTAGCTTCCTGGCCGACCGTGGGATGGGGAGTATTCAACACCCCCAAATACGACACGGTTTCGTGCGGATGTACCGACCCGACGGTGTCCACCTTGATCACGTTGGAAACAATGTGTTCTTGGGAAACATCCAAGACGGTCTCCGACGACTCCTGTGCTAGCCACAGCACAAACAACAACGGCTCTTTTAAGAGCCACCCAAAATGTACAAAAAAAGAGCAATTAGACAGTTAAAAGTCCCGTTTTAATTTTACAACCAGGGCTCTTACAGGGTTAAATGGTACCATCTTTACATCTTTGAAGTGTGTCATGAAGAGCAGCGTCACGTATGGCTACATTGCGAGCTCAGCTCACGGTGTCCGGTAGGCTACTCTATGCTATAAATATAGCGAGCAACTCTACATTCATACGTCTCTGAGCTTGCTTTAAAATAACAGAAAACATTAATATATTGACGTTGATACATTCAGATGCTTTTATGAATCAATATGTCCTACACCAGCTTGCGATCCACTTTTGGGTCGGGAGTCGGGAGCCACCACTTGTGAAACACGGTCCTAGCCTACACATAATTAGACAAACTGGAATATTAGACTCCTAAAATTGACCCTTTAAATATAGCAAAAATTGGTGTTCATTTTTTAATCCTTAATGTATTGTGTAAAATTACATTATGCTGATGTCTTTCTAACCCGGCGCAACAGGTGCCTTAGAGGATTATGGAGTTGAAGCAGATGCTGTCTTCCTCTTGTTGGGCAACCAACAAGTTGTTTATAGGCCTATCTGATTATAATTTTTTCTAAGTTTCCTCCTAAGCACTGCATCTTCATGAGCTTCATTTGGCCTCCTTCTCTTCCAACCAACCAGTAACACCCCTCCTCCATCTGAGTGATAGATGTTATTTAACAAAATATTAAGGGAACATAATGGTCTTAGAACTGCAGTCATACTTAAATGCTTTTGAAATATGTCCCATTGTTTGTACCTGTGTGTGAGACCGTTGCTATGTCTGGTTTGCTGAGGTGGGCAGTCTGGAAAAGTATAACTAAGGAGTTCACATGGGCAATCAGATATTGGCCAGGTTTCCCAGATTCGTTAAGAAGCTCTTAACGCTATGAGCTTCTTAGGAGCGTTTTAAGAGCGTAGAGCGTTAAGAGCTTCTTAACGAATCTGGGAAACCCTGCCAATATCAGTGTAAGACAAACTTAATGGATGGATTTTTTTATTGACAATTGTCTGGGAAAAGTAGCTACACGATACCATTTAGTCAATTTAAGACTTTATGTAGCCTAAATAATGTGTCACATTAAAGAGTTTTCTTAATCCTATATGTTTGTGTGGTTTGTCTATCCTACCTTCCTCTCATCCACAGGCCAACCTCTGACTCAACATTAACCTAATTGTTTCTCATTAAATACATAGTAGGCTACATGGATTAGCGACGTGAATAGCGAATGGGATGTGAGATGAGCGGTTACGTTACACTGACACAGTAAATTCAGAAAAGTAAAATTTTCCAAATATTGGTAAAAAATAAATATTGAAGTCACATTGTTGTAATTACATGTTAGCTTGTTAAAGTATTTCAAAATTGTAGACGGAGGCTTTGACTGCGTCCATTTGGTTATGGTTATTTCTTTCAGACACTTTGTACAGGCTCTATGTAGCCAGCGCAATAATAGAACAACGGTGAACAGACAGTTTTACTGGAACTACTTAGTCGCTGTTATCACCTGATTACGACAGCCCTGCAGCCAATAAGAATCGAGTATTCACCCTGACCATGCCTATATACTGAAGTATCACACGCAATCCGATCTCTTGGCTTTCGAGCTAGGCTACCTACATTGCAAACTTTGACTTGTCAATTGAGATTTCCCCAACGCTTTCATCTTCACGATCCTGATCTTCAGTGCCACTGATAGTGACATATTTTGCCAACTATTTGCTTTTCAATCGTCAATCAAAGAGGTAAGACATTAAAATGTATGTATTCTAGCGTCAAAAAATAATCTGACGGGGAAAATGTAACTGGGAAACGCTAGCTAGCATTGTGTTCGGTACTGTAACAGTGCAAAACCGAATGAAACCAGACCAGAGCGATTTTTCTAGTTAGAGCTAGCTACAGTAATTTGCCTCAGACAGTTTGCATTGTTCGCTTATATCTAGAGCCAGCAGTCAACCTGTAGCCACTCATATTGGCTAGTTGGGCTTTTTAATATTAAGCTAGTAAAGGAACAGTTAAACTGCAAGAACAATAGCTACATTAGTTTGGCTTGAAAAAATGGTTAGCTAGCTAATCACTAGAACGGCCGTTTTGAAATGTGCAATAAACTGCTAACGCTAACTGACTTTTCTCATAGTGTATTTTCATTGAAATAATTTACATAAATGACAAAGTGAAATAAAATATCACAGTGACCTATTCCGGCCATACATTCTAATATTGATTGCACAGAATGTATATTGTAAATATGTCGAGTGGTTGGACTACAGTAGGCCTATCATTGTGTATGTCAAAGAAACGTTGCTAGCGGTCTCAGTGCTTCTAATAATTTGCTTACAAATACTAATTATTTGATGTAATTGGTTTATCAGTACAGGAGTTGAATAGAAAAACAAATATTAACTGAATTATATGTCAAGACTGTAATATTTAAGTTATCCAGTATGTGTGGCAATTCTAACCAGTAGGCTACAGTAAGAATTCTGGGCATTGTCGTGTTGAGCGTGCTTTGCCATCTTAAATGTAAGCTTCTAATATTTTTTCAGTATACCTGGTCATAAAACGTTCTGATGATTTTCCATTGCATTTTTTGGTCTCTGCAAATTATGTTCTTATTTATTTCGAATAGTTCCTGATCTGTGCTCTGCATCTCCAGAAGGCCAGACTGAGCCCTGTTGCCCAGTGACATTTGTGAAGGTAAATTAGTATAAATCCCATCGTACTACATCCAATCGTCCCACATACACGTGCGGTTTACAATACACTAGACACCTGCATGGTCAGGTTAGCAGATTGCTTTATATCGCAGACTACAGTTTTTTTTATCTGACTTATTTTACACAATATTTACCCCAACTCATTTAAGAACACTACAATTATTGTATGTGCCACTGTGTGTGTTGACAGGGAGAGACTATTTTTTACCAGTAAGCACACAAGACGAAATGCTTCACCTTTCATGTCTGTACTGAGAATGAAGCGCCTGGCCAAAGTGAAGTCGTGTAACCAACACACAACTGCATCTGTTTTTAATGTTCTTACAATTCTGACTTAATAAACAAACTATAATTGTGTTAAAAATGTTAATTATTGTAGAATCACATAAGTATTAATAACTAGAGAGGGTACAATTTCTGGGGAAATTGTAGGGTGTGCTCGCTTGCGTCGGTTGCAGGTGGGTCCGTCCCCTCAAGTTTTTCCCATCTAGTGATATTTTCAAGCATTTAACCTACTCAAGAACCCCCTTTGAAACAAGCGAACCCTCTTTGAAACAAGCTACTGTAACAACGTTATCACCGGCAGTATTTCCGATGGAATCGCGATTCAAACAGTACCATCTGCTAACTGAAAATATGCCCCCAAAAACGTAAATAAGCTTTACATCTATTTAGGGAGAAATGGCTAATTCAAAAGAAGGCTAGCCAAACTTGACTGAGTGAGGGGATTGTTTTTAAGCGCCGGAAATTAGAATGTTTCTTTGACATAAAGTTTAGGCTGTGGCACTGAAGCCAGCGACGCACCACACAAGCTTGAGTTTAAATACATTTTTTAATGTGACATAACTTACTGTACATGCAAGTCTTGATTTGCTTAAATGTACATGTATGATGCTGCTAGTACACCACGGCACGATACGATACTCGCTGTGCAACAGCACATCTATCCACATTGTATTCATGCGTCGTTGCTAACGTAACAACGTTGTCACCGGCAGTATTTCAGATGGAATCGCGATTCAAACAGTACCATCTGCTAACTGAAAATATGCCCCCAACAACGTAAATAAGCTTTACATCTATTTAGGGAGAAATGGCTAATTCAAAAGAAGTTTGCTACGAGTGTGCTCAATTATATAAGCTTATATCTTGTTATATTAATGAACTTAAATAGTCCCATTAAATCTACCCTCATAAGACGCTGTTTATTTACATGCCATATACTTCAAGGTATCACATAATCAGTCATAAATTTCTTTCCAGCCATTTCAGCCATTTCAGCAGTGTCAATACAGTCATGCCACGTAAGGGAAATAAATCTCAGTCTGCAAAGCTGCGCTGGTCTAAATTGGACCTTTCAGACCCACGATTGCAGAGTGCAGAGCCACACAGAAGTGATGGTGAATGTGGACAAGTGTGTAGTCAACCTGTGGTGTCATCCTCATGCACAGCTCAGTTTCCAGTTCAAGAGCCCAATGGAAGTGTGATTTCCACTTCTGAAAATGACAATATTCAAGAACAATGCATCCTACAAAGTCAGATATCAGTGCAGGCGTCAACTCATCAGGGTCGTATTGGCTATGTAAAGTCAAGGAACAAGCAGTGTACATGCATGGCTCTGACATTTTTGGCATATCACAATGAGGTTGAGGACCTGGGGAAGGCTGACCTTGACAAGATACTGGACAGGGGCAACAGCTTGTATGACAAAACTATAAAACAGCTAAGAAGAGGAAAAAAATATAAATGCCAACATTTGACCATGGAGGAGCTACCACTCAGAATCAACACTGACAAACATGACTACAATGTCTTTAACATCCCGTCTCCGGTGGAGATGGGATGCGTGAGAGCCAGGGGAGACGGTCACAACCAGGCTTGGTTTCTTGATCTCTCCACAAGACTTCAGTGTCTTTCTGCGGGCGTTACACATGCCCTTCTTATCATATCACCATATTGCATTGCTGTGTTCAGAGACAAGTCTGGAAGATATGGACTGTTTGATTCTCATTGTCGAAATGCAGATGGACTACCTGACAGAAATGGAAAAGCGGTTATGATTACTTTCACACATTTGAATTAGATGGTTGCACGGATTCATACGTTGTATGAATTGCTACTTACAGATTACAGAGGCCCTATTGATGGACTACAGTATGACTTCATGCCAGTTGCATTTCAACATGTAAGACATCTTTCAATGTGTAAGACATCCGACGGTTTGCCATCGGTATCAGTGGAATTGGACAACCCACATAATGAAAAGCATCTGGAGAAGGTGACACAGACCAAAGATGTATCAGAAACAGGATTCCCAGCCAGCAAACATTCTCTGCAGTCAATTGATGCACCATCCACACAAGGCATGTCAAAGGACAATAAGGCATTTCCCAAGTTAAATGTAAAACAGCAACAAAGAGAAAAGAGAAGACAAAGAAACCAAAGAATGCATGGTGCACACAACACCAGCAGATACAGAACAGATGCAGATTTCAGAGAAGAGAAAAAAGAAACTGTCCGCCTAAAGTACCGTAATGATCCTGCCTTCAGAAAACATCACAAAGTATCAACATGATCCTGCCTTCAGGAGAAAGCAAAAAGAAACTGTTGTGCCACAGGTATCAACATGACCCTGCCTTCAGGAGAAAGCAAAAAGAAGCTTTGTGCCACAGGTATCAACATGACCCTGCCTTCAGGAGAAAGCAAAAAGAAACGTTGTGCCACAGATATCATAATGATCCTGCTTTCAGGAGAAAGCAAAAAGAAGCTTTGTGCCACAAGTACCACAATGATCCTGCTTTCAGAAAACGTCATTTGCAACAATGCATCAGTTACATGAAAAGCAAGTGTAACAGTGAAGCACATTTTAAGATGGCCCATAAGATGCGCTGTGCCTTGAAAGTAAGTAGGAAATACAGACAATGGACTCATTCTACACGTGAATACAGTCAACCAGTGGACAACAGCCTAATGCAGACAGCTATATCCACTTTCAAGGAATGCATTAAAGCTGGACCAACTTTTGTGTGCACAATGTGCCATCGCACCCTTTTCCCCAACCAAGTAAAGTGTTGCAATCGCAGCAATTACAAGAAGAATCCACACGTTGTTGCTGTCTGTTTGACAGGGCAATATGTCCATGTGTGCGACGATCAATGTCAAAGTCCTGAACAATGCACTGTACCAGAAGAAAGGAAAAAAGAGTGGATTTGTCACAGCTGTCATTCCCATCTGAAGGCAGGAAACAAATCATCCATCACTGTGGCTAACAACTTAGAGCTGGCGCCCATTCCCCCAGAGCTCTGTGATTTGAACGTACTGGAAAGACTACTTTTGGCCAAAATACTGCCATTTGCCAAGATTGTCACACTTCCTAAAGGTCGACAAGCAGCTATACATGGGGCTGTGGTGTGTGTGCCATCCGAGGTGGAAACAACGGTAAATACTTTACCAAGACCATGCAGCTCATCCCAGTTATACAGAGTGAAGCTGAAAAGACGTCTGGTTTACAAAGGCCACCAGCTGTTTCACACTGTAAACATGAGAAATGTAGTAGCGGGACTCTCAAAGCTCATTGACATACACCCTGACTACAGAAACATTACAATCAGAGCTGATGAGAGAATGGATGATGATGATGGGATGGACCTTGATAGCGATGATGAAACTGAAATGATGGAGGTACTTAATCGCATAGAAAGTGGTGATCTATCAGAGGTAAAGTCTGCAGCTTTACAGCCTGCTTCTGAGCAACAGGAAGACCATGACCAACAACCTCCCAATGCAGAGACTGAGAAAGCTGCACTAAGACCTGGAGTTGGCTTGGACAGTTGTTTACAGCCACCTGACCTTGGAGAAGAAACACTGACCTACGGGGATGGGATTTTCAGCATCGCCCCAGCACAAGGAAACACGCCTGTTAGCTTTTCCCAAGTCCCAAGGCTTGAGGCAATGGCTTTCCCTGTTCAGTTCCCTACTGGAAGGAATACATTAGACGAGACAAGACAAGTCAAACTATCCCCGAGCATGTATTTCAATGCAAGGCTTTTCTGTGTTGACACTCGTTTTGCAAGAGACCAAAGCTACCTGTTTTTTGCGCAGTTTGTCACAGAGACTCACCTGGCAAAAAGCAGCACGTCAATTCAGTTAAGGAAAATCCAAGACCAAGGACGGACGGAAAATATCAAACAAGTTGCTACAGGACAAACATGAGGTTGAGAGGTTGGTGAGAAACAGAGATGCTACAAGATTCATGCAACCACTGAGAGGGACTCCAGCTTACTGGGATCGAACTCTGAAGGATTTGCTAGCCATGGTCAGACAACTAGGAAAGCCAACTTTCTTCCTGACCTTCTCTGCTGCAGAATTCAGATGGCCAGAGGTAATCACAGCCATCAAAGCACAACAAGGTCAACGGGTGGATTTTTCTGAGCTAGACTGGGCTGAGAAATGTGACATTCTCAGAAGTAACCCTGTAACCACCATGCGCATGTTTGACAAGAGGGTTGATGCTCTGATGAGACAGTTGCTGTTGGGTCCTGCGCAGCCAATCGGTGAAGTTATCGATTACTTTTACCGGGTAGAATTTCAGGCGAGAGGAAGCCCCCATATACATTGTCTCTGTTGGGTAGCAGGAGCTCCTATCGTCGGAGAAGACCGGGATGACGAGGTATGTGACTTTGTGGATCACTACATTTCATCCCAGCTGCCTGATGAAGACAAACAACCCTTACTTCACAGATATGTCACGGAGGTTCAAATGCACAGCAGAAGTCATTCCAACTCATGCAGGAAAGGTAACAAAGTATGCAGATTTGGATTTCCAAAACCATCTATAAAAAAAACGCGCGTAACTTACCCTATGCCACAAGAAGAGGAAGGACCACCCCAAGAACATGCAATGGCACCACAAGCAGCCAAGAACAAACTGAAACCCATCTGGGACTTGCTAAACGACCCAAAAGCACAGGTTGAAGACATGTCACAGCTATTGGTGCAGTGTAATATGACATTTGATGAGTACGACACGTATGTTGAGTCTTTGACCTCCGCAAGCGTCATTTTAATGAAGCGTGATGTCAAGGACTGCTGGGTGAACAACTACAATCCAAATTTGCTAATGGCGTGGAACGCAAACATGGACATCCAGTACATTCTTGATGAGTATGGTTGCATCATGTACATGCTCTCCTACATATCCAAGCCAGAGCGTGAGATGAGTGACTATCTCAAAACGATAGTCAAAGACATGAGCCCAGAAAATCAGACGGAACGAGATGAAATGAAAGGTGTTCTTCAGGCTTATTCCAAACACAGAGAGGTCAGCGCCCAGGAGTCTGTGGCCCGCACGTGCAGCCTGAAAATGAAGTCTTGCTCACGTGAGGTTTTATTTCTACAAACGGGTGACAACGCACTGAAAATGAGTCTCCCACTTTGTGCATTGCAGAAGAAACCAGAGGAATGTGTGGATGACGGGTATACCCGACAAATACAGAGCCAGGCCTGAAACGCCAGAGTTTGAAAACATGTGTCTAGCAGACTTTGCATCACATTACAGGATTGTGTACGGCAAGGAAACAGAAGACGGCAAGCGTGTCAGCCTATTAAACAACATGGGAATGATCCAGAAACGCACCAGAGGGAAGCCTGCAGTCATCAGATATGCTCGCTTTTCAGAAAAGAAGGACCCTGAGAACTTCTACGGAAGATTGCTCAAACTCTACCTCCCCCATCGGTCAGAGTCATCGCTGAAAACGGAAATGTTCCCCACACACCAGGAGTTTTACAAACATGCCCATGTGAGATTACCAGGAAGACACGAGATATGCGCAGTGACTGCAATTGTTCAAATAAACCAACAGAAGTTTGAACAACACAGTAAGATAGTGGAACAAGTCTTAAACGACTACATGCAGAACGGCCCTGTGGAAGATGCTTGGAACACCTTCGCCCCGGAAGCTGAGTTGGAGAAGTTGGAATGTATAGAAGAACGAAAACAAGCAGAACCACTTCACGAGAATGAACAAGATGATGTTCCGGAGTTTACACGTGAGAAGCAAACTGGGGGGATTGCATTTACTGTAAAGGCCCCACAAATGTGCCCAGATTTTGTTCGCAAAATGTATCGAAACCTTAACCGGACACAAGCTGGCGCATTCTACTTGGTTCGTGAGTGGTGCGTTAACCGTGTGCGTGGCCTAAATCCTGACCCTTTCTTTTACTTTGTCACTGGTGGCGCAGGCACAGGAAAATCTCACCTCATCAAGTGTGTTCATGCTGAGGCAACAAAAATACTCAGTAAACTGCCTAGACTATGCGAGGAAACCGACATATCCATGCCAACCGTTTTACTGACTGCATTTACAGGAACCGCTGCTTTCAACATTTCAGGCAACACTTTGCATTATGTCCTGAAGTTGCCACGATGCTTAAAGCCACCGTACCAAGGACTTGGAAATCTCATAGATGAAGTGAGGGCCCAGCTGTCAAATGCTGAGATCATCATTATTGACGAGGTGTCAATGATTTCAAAGCCCTTGTTTGCCTACGTCAACTGGAGATTACAGCAAATCAAAGGCAGTAAGAAACCATTTGGTGGCATGTCGGTACTGGCAGTAGGAGACTTTTATCAGCTCCCCCCACTGGGAAGAAGTAAACCGCTCTGCGTGTTTGAAGAAGATACAGATGACTTCTGGAAAGACTACTTTCAAATGATCACGCTCACAGACATTATGCGCCAGAGAGATGATGTTGCATTCGCTGAGCTTTTGAATAGAATCAGAGTGAAGCAGAAGACGGACGCCTTGAGCAATGATGACAAAGCTCTGCTTCATCAGGCTGTGACTGACCCCGCCCGCTGCCCTAATGACGTGCTACACATCTTTTCCACCAACAAAGAAGTTGATAGACATAATGCTGCAACTGTGTCTGTTCTCCATTCCAATGTCATCAACATAGATGCAGAGGACTATAGAAGAGACCCTAAAACTGGAGTGATGAAGAAGAAACGCCATCCTTTAAAAGGACAAAAGGACAATCTGCTTGACATGCTACAAGCAGCTGAAGGTGCACGAATCATGATCACCAGAAACATAGATGTGGAAGACGGGCTTGTAAACGGGACATTTGGAAAGATTGCGAGAATAGTCACCCAGACAGAGAATGGTGCTACGGCTATAAACTCGTTGGGACTTGTGCTGGACAATCCAAATGCAGGACAAAGGTATCGGGACAATTCATCAGGTGATGCTGGAAACTTGGTGTACATAGAGAGGGTAGAGGAAAACCTGAAACAAAAAGGAGTGGTTCGCAGGCAGTTTCCCGTCAGGCTGGCTTTTGCATGTACAATTCACAAAGTCCAAGGAATGACAACACAATCCGCAGTGGTTTCATTAAAACGTGTCTTCCAACCCGGAATGGCCTACGTGGCTCTGAGTAGAACAACTTCACTGCAAGGACTGAAAATGACAGACTTTGATGAGAAGAAGATATTTTGTGATCCTGCAATCACAGCATCACTGGACTCAATGACAAGAGCATCATTGGACAGCACTATGCCACTTATCAAGTATCAACAGACCACAAACGAGGCGCAAACATTGACGATAATCCATCACAACACGGAAGGATTGCCAGCTCACATTGCGGATATCAAATCTCATCACCAGTTGACACTTGGAGACGTTTTATGTTTTACCGAAACTCATCTATCAGGATCTTTTGTTGCTGAAAGTCTACAGCTGGAGGGCTACAACATGTTCAAACGCAACAGACACCTCTCTTACACCAACCATCCTTACATTGCAAGTAGAAGCGGAGGTGGAGTCGCTATGTATGTCCGAAACCATTACCATGCCTGTGAAAAACAGTACCTTCAAAATGTTACAGACTTGGAGTTTTTGGTTGTCAAACTGGAGTCCCCTCTCAAAGCTTTGATTGCTGTTGTGTACAGACCACCGGATTACAATATTGGCCACTTCCTTTCAAACCTGCAAAGCCTCTTGGAATCTTTAGACGTTATGGATTGCCAGCCTATCGTACTTTGTGGAGATTTCAACGAAGATTTACTGTCCAGTGGGGAGAAGCCAATATCCAACCTTCTTCAGTCAAGAGGATATACACAACTGGTCAGAGAAGCCACCACTGAGAAGAACACACTGTTGGATCATGTTTACATCTCCAGAGCACAAGACTGTCTCCAATCAGGATTATTGCAAACTTACTACAGCTATCATGATCCTGTATATTGTATTCTAACGTCTAACATCTAGACCAAAGAAAAAACATGACTCTCAAAACAAAGTCAGCGCCTCCGAAATCTTCCAACACTTCCAGCATTTGTCATCATATGGATAGTACGCCTCAAACCCTCCAATTCACGTTGTCTGATCAAGTGGGCGTGTGCGGCACTGACAGACGTAACTCTACGCCACAACATTGACATTTATTCATTTTGCAGATTTTTTCTTTTTTTTTGTCTGATCAAGTGGGCCTGTGCGGCACTGACAGACCTAACTCAACGCCACAACATTGACATTTATTCATTTAGCAGATTTTTTTTTTGTCTGATCAATGTGGGCCTGTGCGGCACTGACAGACCTAACTCTACGCCACAACATTGACATTTATTCATTTAGCAGACTTCTTTTTTTTTTTTTTTGTCTGATCAAGTGGGCCTGTGCGGCACTGACAGACCTAACTACGCCACAAGAACCCACCAACATCTCCAGCCTTCAAAACCAACTCAGAATCATGTCACGCCACAGCAACCTACCAGCCACTCAAAGCCTTCCAAATCAACACAAGATCACAGCACAGCAGCAATTTGTCACGCCATGACAAAGGACCAACAAAACGATTCACCACCACACGACAACCAACCAGCAGTAGTCACCATAGGGATAGTACGCCTCCAACCCTCCAATTCACGTTGTCTGATCAAGTGGGCCTGTGCGGCACTGACAGACCTAACTCTACGCCACAACATTGACATGTATTCATTTAGCAGATTTTTTTTTTAAATTGTCTGATCAAGTGGGCCTGTGCGGCACTGACAGACCTAACTCTATGCCACAAGAACCCACCATCATCTCCAGCCTTCAAAACCAACTCAGAATCATGTCACGCCACAGCAACCTACCAGCCACTCAACAGCCTTCCAAATCAACGCAAGATCACAGCACAGCAGCAATTTGTCACGCCATGACAAAGGACCAACAAAGCGACTCACCACCACACGACAACCAACCAGCAGTAGTCACCATAGGGATAGTACGCCTCCAACCCTCCAATTCACGTTGTCTGATCAAGTGGGCCTGTGCGGCACTGACAGACCTAACTCTACGCCACAACATTGACATTTATTCATTTAGCAGACTTCTTTTTCTTTCTTTTTTGTCTGATCAAGTGGGCCGGTGCGGCACTGACAGACCTAACTCTACGCCACAAGAACCCACCATCATCTCCAGCCTTCAAAACCAACTCAGAATCATGTCACGCCACAGCAACCTACCAGCCACTCAAAGCCTTCCAAATCAACGCAAGATCACAGCACAGCAGCAATTTGTCACGCCATGACAAAGGACCAACAAAGCGACTCACCACCACACGACAACCAACCAGCACTTGTCACAATAGGGATAATATTCCTCCAACCCTCCAATTCACGTTGTCTGATCAAGTGGGCCTGTGCGGCACTGACAGACCTAACTCTACGCCACAACATTGACATTTATTCATTTAGCAGACTTCTTTTTTTTTTTTTGTCTGATCAAGTGGGCCTGTGCGGCACTGACAGACCTAACTCTACGCCACAAGAACCCACCATCATCTCCAGCCTTCAAAACCAACTCAGAATCATGTCACGCCACAGCAACCTACCAGCCACTCAAAGCCTTCCAAATCAACGCAAGATCACAGCACAGCAGCAATTTGTCACGCCATGACAAAGGACCAACAAAGCGACTCACCACCACACGACAACCAACCAGCACTTGTCACAATAGGGATAATATGCCTCCAACCCTCCAATTCACGTTGTCTGATCAAGTGGGCCTGTGCGGCACTGACAGACCTAACTTTACGCCACAACATTGACATTTATTCATTTAGCAGACTTTTTTTTTTTTGGTCTGATCAAGTGGGCCTGTGCGGCACTGACAGACCTAACTCAACGCCACAAGAACCCACCATCATCTCCAGCCTTCAAAACCAACTCAGAATCATGTCACGCCACAGCAACCTACCAGCCACTCAAAGCCTTCCAAATCAACGCAAGATCACAGCACAGCAGCAATTTGTCACGCCATGACAAAGGACCAACAAAGCGACTCACCACCACACGACAACCAACCAGCACTTGTCACAATAGGGATAATATGCCTCCAACACTCCAATTCATGTTGTCTGATCAAGTGGGCCTGTGCGGCACTGACAGACCTAACTTTACGCCACAACATTGACATTTATTCATTTAGCAGACTTTTTTTCTTTTTTTGTCTGATC
This sequence comes from Thaleichthys pacificus, assembly GCA_023658055.1. Lineage (NCBI taxonomy): Eukaryota > Metazoa > Chordata > Actinopteri > Osmeriformes > Osmeridae > Thaleichthys > Thaleichthys pacificus. The sequence continues at coordinate 6,833 of JAMDYH010000192.1, read as the reverse complement.
AAGTGGGCCTGTGCGGCACTGACAGACCTAACTCTACGCCACAAGAACCCACCATCATCTCCAGCCTTCAAAACCAACTCAGAATCATGTCACGCCACAGCAACCTACCAGCCACTCAACAGCCTTCCAAATCAACGCAAGATCACAGCACAGCAGCAATTTGTCACACCATGACAAAGGACCAACAAAGCGACTCAGCACCACACGACAACCAACCAGCACTTGTCACCATAGGGATAGTACGCCTCCAACCCTCCAATTCATGTTGTCTGATCAAGTGGGCCTGTGCGGCACTGACCGACTTAACTCCGGTGTATTTTGTAATGAGATCTTGGTGACAGACAGGGGGCCCTAATAGAGGGCTACTCCTTGTTAAGCCAAGGTGTCACGCCCCACAAAAACCCACCAGCATCTCCAGCCTCTAAAACAAACTGTTATTCTACCCCCCCCCCCCCCCACACTCTGTTTTAATTCATGTTTTTACACCCCCCGCTAAATAATGCATTGATGTTTATTGTGTTACAATCATGTTGTGTTAAGTTTCATGTATTAACGTCTGTTGTTTTGTCACCCGTTCTATTCAGTAGGTGCGTGGGCAGCTGTGGAGCAGTGATCAGGCACCACCTCCAGATTTATAGCATAAGTTCATTTAGTTACAGTTTGTGTAAATGTTATAAATGTGTATATATTTAGTATCCATCTTGTACACTAGGAGCAGTGAGCAGCTGCAGAGCATTGACCGGTGACCAACTCCAGATCCATTTCTAATTCCCACCTCTGGTCATTCTGGAAAAGTGTGTACGAGTCTCAATTATCCAGATAAATTAAAGTGCGCCAGTTCTCAATGTTCTTGTGATTTCATTCACATTGAATATGAGATACAGGTGCTACATGGGCATCAATAATAACCATTTACAACATTTAGGACAGTATTTATAATAAAATCATTTAAATGTACCTGTAGTTGTTAAAAAATAAACCTGAACTTGTCCAGAAGGGATTTCAAGTGTGCTTTTTTAAATACTTATTTTTTTGTGTAAATCTGATACCTTTTGCGGGAGACACTTAATCCCAAATCTATATGATGCTTAAAATACTTTTGAAAATCGAATATCCATTTTAGATAGACTTGTTGCTGGAAATCCTAACCTGGAATACTGGACATAAATTTTGATGGAATTTTATTTTGAGAAATTTTACACAAATGTCATGTAATAAGGTAAAACATGTTCTTTAACATTCCCATATCATATCATTTTGCTTAATCAAGGCTATCTTTCTGTTGCTTTGGATGAGTAATTTGTATATATGTTGCCTATCAACTGGAAGAAATGTTGGTTGTTAATTTTATTACAAGTTAACAAAATTACATGTCAACTAATGGTTGCTCTCAAGGAATTATAATCCTAGTAACTAGATAACAGGACGAGTTGACCAACAACCTACACACATTTTCTCTGCTGTCTAAAACCAATGTAAAAACACACTGAATGGTTGATATCAGTAAACACCAGGAGACTATGGGCAGCTTGGGCAGCCGCAAGCACACCCTCACAATTTCCCCAGAAATTGTATCCTCTCTAGTTTCATTTATCATATTTAATGTCATATGATGTGGTTTCAACAAATGTATTAATGTAAATGACACCCTCACAAAAAAACGATAGCTATCCTCTCAAAAAGTATAGGCTAGCATATCGCGCTGTGCTTAAGGAGCCTATCTATCACGCAATGAGAAATTAATTCGGTTTCATGTTAAATTCTGCTAATTATTCTTGCACCTTCTGCAACAGGTTCCTGTAGTAAAAACGGACAAGACATGTCTGTGACAGACTTCCTGTATCACCTCTGCTTGTAAAGCCTCAATCTAATCGTGTTTACATAAAATAAATCTGCTCCCGAGCAGGTCTAAGTTTACGGACCTGTTGCTATGACAGCAAGTCCAGGATGAGCTTCGAAGAACCGAACAATCCAAGATAATGACAAATCGTCAACATCAAATCCAGCTAACTGAGTTAGCGACGTACAGAGAACGGGCCCCAGGTTGTATAGTCTCACAACAGCAGGAAGGAAGGACCTGATTCACAACCCCCCAAAATCCTTTATTCATTGCTTTGAGAAGAGAGAGGTCGAACAGTCCGTCCAAACCATTTCAGCGTCTAAGAATTTCAAGGCTCTTAAGACAACATAGACTTGTTTCAACTTGTGTTTTTATTTAATAAAAAAAAAAAACGTCAACAAAGACAAAGCCTTAAATTCCTTTAATACACTTTGCCCAACAACATGTAAGGGGAGTTACTGGCATTGGCCTGTACATTGGAGGGCCATGCGTTGGTTTAGCCAATAGCGTCGTAGAAGGCCTTAACAGCGATAGACGTTCATTGTTTCCTCAGACAGTGACTGCTATTAACCGAAGGAGAGAGGTAAAAAAAAAAATTGTGTTGTCGAATACAAAGTAAGTGTTTCAATGTTGTTTCTAGCACTTTGTGACTCCGTACTCTGTGTTGTATAGGCCTATCATCATGCTATAATTAGTTAATGTCGAGAAAAGTTTCAATATTGCCACTTAATTTGCCCAACTCGAGCAATGCGCAGCTTGCTACATACCAGATCAACGTTATTACTGTTGTATTACTAATATGTTTGGGTTATATGTCTGAGAAATCTCATCACCAAGCAGGTCGGATAACCGATAAGCAACGATCAGAGTGAGTGCACTGGCATCTTCCAGGGACCCGGGATACAACACCAAGAGACAGGGCTAGGCCCCTCCAGGAACCCAAAAGGGGACCCAGGCCGGGTGTCCAGTGGTACGCAAGCCACCCAACCTCCGGAGTGGAGGAGAACACTCAGAGGGACAGGAAAACAGAGGTGGGCACATGGATAGTCCGTCTCTGTATCCACCTAGGCACGCCAGTGAAACAGTGTCAAAGCTCAGGTGGGTGGGGGATGGTGTGTCGTGGAGGGGGTGATGATTACCATGGTGAGGGAGGCGCAGACGGGGGCAAGTGGGGTCTCGGGGAGGTGGGCTGAGAGTAACCGGTTCAGTCGGGTAGGCGGGCATTGGAGTGGGACGACGGATGACGGAAGGGTGTGGGCGTGTGGAGGCCGTACCTCCCCAAGGGAAGAGAGGTGGGTGGCGGAGGGGGCCCTGAGGATCGTGCCAGCAGCCATAGAGATGGCGGAGCACCGAGTCCTCATCCTAGGGGGGGCGGGTGGCAAAGTTAGCCCAGAAAGGGCTCCAATGGGCCAACATCGCGCGGGCCGTGGACGCCGTCCAGTGGATGTTGTCATGTTCCGTGTGGAATCTGGTGGGTGGGAGGAGGGGGATGACGGCGGTGTGGGACGCGAGGAACATGTTAAGCCGCGCAAGGTTGTCCCTCTTGGTCCCGGGCAAGGCCGGGTCCCCGTTGATGAGGGGGACCACAATGGATGCCTGGGGGAACACCGCGTGGGCGCGGCGAATCATAACGTCGGCCTGGGGGTGGGCATAGGCCGAGGGTGTAGTTCGGTTGTTCAGACCGAAGGAGAGGATCACGTGAGTGACCAGAACATTGGGGGTTACGACACTGTTCAAAATGATTGCAGCGTGCGTGAACCTAGCCCCGGGGTAGCAGTCCACCTACACTCGGTCCAGTAGAACTGGAGGGAGGCGGTGCAGGTTGGAGTCCCCATAATGATGACCCGTCTGCCGGGGGACCAGTCTTTTTTACACCCGGGGCCGTGCCGGGTGTAGAGGGGAAGCGGACGCGCCACGGGAGGGCGCACCACCGTCGCCGGTCCAGGGAGTTATATGGAGAGCTGGTACTGGCCAGGGGAGGGGGGGTGGGTGGTGTGATGGTGGGGGTGGTGGATGGGTGGTGCAGCTGGTGGGTGGAGAAGAAAAGGATGGTGTCGGAGCAAGGGGGGCAGGCGTGGGAGGGGCCGGGATGGTGCAGCTCTGTGCAGCAGAGCGTGTGTGTCAGTCTCTTTGAAAAACACTTTAACGTCTAGACAGTGGGATGTAGGGAAATCCACTCCTTTAAAGGTCGTGGTGTCCAGGAAATCCATGCTGTCATCGCTGAGTACATATTTGACCTTGATAGAGTTGTGGTGAGAGTTAAGGATGTTCACAAACACAGTAAAGGCCTCCCTGGAGTGTGGCCACACTCCCCAGATGTCATCCAAATATCTGAGGTAGTGTGAGGGTTTGAGAGGGCACTTGGGAAGAACCGTTGCCTCCCACATAGCCATATAGATGTCCGCGTAGGCGGGGGCAAACTTCTTCCCCATAGCTACGCCTTTGAGCTGAAGGTAGTGTTTACCATTGAACTCAAAGTCGTTTCTAGTGAGTGCGAGTTCAAGCAGCTGCATGATGTACCTGTCCGGGCGGCCTTCCGCCGGGTTCAGTGTAAGCATCTGTTGAACTGCTCTCAACCCCTCAGGTGCCTCTATGTTAGTGTAAAGGCTGTCTACATCCATAGAGAAAAGCAGGTCATTCTCGTTGAGTCTCGCTGCCCTAACTTTGGCTATAAAGTCATAGGTGTCCTTGACATAGCTAGGGTGTTGGTTGGACAGCGGGTTGAGGAACGAGTCAATGTATTCCGCGATGCCATAGGTCTCGCTACCACAGTCAGATACAATTGGTCTCCCAGCCGGGGTCTGATAGGGGAGGGGCCAGGAAGCTGGATCCTTGTGGATTTTAGGTAGGAGGTAGAACTTTCTAGGTTTGGGCTCTCCTTCCCCCATCAGGTATAACCTTTGTCTGGGAGCGAGATAGCCCAGTCTCACCAGGCACACGATGATTCGATCGATTTCACAGGCCGTGGTGGTGAACAAAGGTTCGTCTAAACTGCGGTAGTATTCTGGCATATTGAGCTGTCTCTCTGCTTCTTGTACGTAGTGCACTCGGTCCATGATGACCACTGCGGAGCCCTTATCGGCTGGCTTAATGACAAGGTGCGGGTCTGCCCGTAGCTGTCTCAAAGCAACCACTTCCTCACTAGAGAGGTTCAGGGCTTCCGCGTCTAGGTTGGGGAGGGAGTCTACCGAATGTAGATCTGCCTTTATCAACGCAGGTATCACGGGAGGTAACTGGCTGTCCCTGGGAGTCCAACGTGACTTTGGAAAGAAACGTGGACGCTCTGTTATATTAACAGGTGCTCTGTCTTCAAAATACGTGGCCAGTTTAACTCTGCGGTGATAATTAGCTATCTCGAGGCACAAACGATTTCTGCCGCCCGCGGCAATATTGAGAGTAGGAACAAAAGATAGGCCTTTGACTAAAAGGTTGCGCTGCGCTGTCGTGGGTCTAAAGTGGGAGGAAAGGTTGATCAGGCCTTTCCTCTCCCCCTGGGCTTGGTCAGAGGGTCCACTTCAGTTTAAATAGTTGAGCCAGTGCACGCGCATAGCCGTAGCTGTGGGAGTCGTCCAGTGTATGTTGGTCTCTGCCGGTGCTAAAGGACGCCACAGGTAGCAGTGGAATGATGGGCACATGTGCGGCCAGGTAACGGTTTGAAACTAGCGATGGTTTCTTTTTTCGAGCGTCGACAAGCCGAAGAAGTGTTGATTAGAGGGATAGAGATAGAGGTTGTGCGGAAAAGCTGCAGTGGCCTTGGTGAACATTGTCATGGCTTGTTTGGTAGAGGTGTCGATGCCAGTGTCCGATTATTGTTAATCGCATGGTAGAGCCTGGCCCCTGGATAACAGTCAACCTGCACTGTATCGATGTTAACGGCAGGAAGACGATGGAGATTGGAGGTCACCCATTATTATGGTCTGTCTACCAGGGACCAGCTCCAGCTGCTCTTGTTTCCGTTGTGCTCGTGTCTGGTGTACAGTGAGAGCTGTGGCGCGGTGGTCGTCGTGTCGGCTGCTCGTGTGGAGGGAGCGGCATTGTGGATCAGGGATGCAAACAGCGTGCTTTTCGGCGCCCTCCCGCTTTTTTCACGGCAGTTTGGGTGACTTGTGTGAATCGTGCAGATCCGAAGAGGTTTTTTTTAAAGGGGGGGGGTTCTGATTATAATTTCATCAACAGTAATTCTGGATTGCCTCTACCAAATAAGAAATCGCAAGGTTTCATTAGCCATACCATAAACATACCATAAACATAGCACTACTCATTTCAGTGTAATTTTGGCAAACAACTAACATTAGCTACTGTATTTGCTTGGCTGTATTGTTCAGTGTGTGACACTGGTACCAAATAGCAACAACCGTGTCCCATAGCAATGTTTGCGTGAGTTTTGGCACGTTTACAATTTGGGACGGTGTATCTGTCACTGCAACACATTTTTCCGTGATGAGACCAGAGTTCGGCGCCGCGCCTTCCCGTACTGGCAACTGGTGAGATCGCTGGAGGTAACAATATTTTTGGTTTATAATGTTATATAATCTACTAGTCATGTAATTTATAAAACATTTCAACTAGCTAGGCCTATACATTGGGTAGGTAATATGTTGTGTGTGTGTGTAACCCTACATAACATTACGTCTTAGCTACATAAAGTTCACCTGTAAAAGACCTAGTGCTAGCTTGCAGATTAAATTATGGATGGATGTAGCTACATAGAAAAGTTGTTTGCACGTCATGCATTTTATATTAAATTTGGCTACTTTCGCCTAATCTTGAGTGACAAGCTGCGTTATTTTCAAATGGTGCAAGCCCATGGATTTACTATGGTTAACGTCTAGATTGCCCTTGACTTTGTTTGCTGTTGCTTAGCTAGCATTGCGTTGGAAAGGGGCAGAGTGAACTATTTGCACTCCGTTATGATATTTCCTAAAATATTAAACTCTATTAATTTGCAGAATGAGGAAATTGAGGAAGGTGAAGCACTTCTTGTGCAACAGAT
>JAMDYH010000190.1:0-20340 GCA_023658055.1 Thaleichthys pacificus | reverse complement strand
TTAAGAAGCTTCCCAATGGAAACCTCGACAAGACTACGGTTGTTTGCACCTTGTGCTATGTGGAATTAGTTTACTTCAGGAGTTCTTCCAGTCTCAAATACCACCTAAACGCATAGCATCCCTTAGCTAATGCGGAAGATGCCGGGCCAAGCACTGATGTAGCGCAGGGGAAGAGTCGTCGTCAAACTACTATGTCTGAGTGCAACCGAGGCAAGCCCGTCAGCACAGCTCTATCAGCCAAGCTAACTAATCTAATAAACAGTTAATAAACACAAGTACATCTTATTGAACATAATTTATTTTCATCACCAATTATCATAGTAGAACAGCTTTCTCAAGCAGTTTGTGATGCATTTTGGAAACAGGAGATGAGCCCCTGGTCTAATGTGCCACCTGGCTTGAGAAACCTGTTCTCAAAGACTTACTTTTAGTCATTATTTGGGTAGCACACATATTCTGAATGCCTTTGGCGGAATTCAAATGAGCCATTTTAATCTATATTAATCTCACTGTAATCTTGGCGTTAATCTAGATTTTAGAAATTAATCTATGCCCACCACTAATATATATATATTTTAAACTATGCCTCTACCTGGTTTTGAACCTACAACCCAGCACATCATCCACTAGGAAGTTTTAAACACATTACCCCAGTCTTGGCCTCTTTGCACTGGCTTCCTGTCCAGTATATAATACATTAAAAAATGTTATTGTTTGTTTTAAAGCTCTTAATGGACAGGCCCCTTCGTATATCTTGGACCTCATACAATTACATGCACCTTAGGTCACTGAGGTCTGCGGACAAACTACTTTGGTACACTCCCCGGTTGCAGTTGCCGGGTCCTAGGCTGTGGAATCAACTTCCTCTATTTATCAGGCAAGCTCCTTCATTGTCTGTTTTTTAAATCCAAACGCACCTATGCACTCGCGTTTCCCACTACCTCTTGAGTTATATTGTTACTTATTTTACTGTTATTGACTGTTTGTATTTTGTTTTTCTATGTATTTTATGGTGTCTTTTTGGTGCTTTTGTTCGGCACCTCAGTAGCCTGGTCCTAACCAGACCCTCGTACATTTAATTTGTACAGAGGGTCTGGGATTGCTCCATTGACAAGCGTTAACTTCCTTGAAGGCGGGTACTCTGTTGAAGTTTAAAACTATTGGATCTGCTCAGAGCCACTCTGATCTGCCATAACCAATCACTAGCGTTCGCCTTAGCCAACTCCTTCACCACTACTGTAACGGAGCTACCTGCCGTAGCTGGAAAATCAAACTTTTCCCGAACCCCATGGGGAGGAGGGCCACAACATCATGGCCACCAACAAAACTCAGCAAGGATTGTTCTTGCTCCGGCTTTAACTTATGGATATTCGGCAGCGTTGCCACAACAGACCGAATAGCTCTGCTCGCATCTTTCTCCGCTGCCATTACTGAACTACAATTCAAACTAATGCACGACATCAACGTCATCGTTCTCAGCCACTCCCTCTGTTCGCTGATTGGACCTACAAAAAAATATTTTCTGAAAACCGACTAACACACTGAAATCCCAGACCTAGTACAGAAGCAAAATCAACATTGAGCGTAAGTACGTAGGAGGGCAGAGCCAGGCTAGTGTTAGTGTGCTTTATAAATAAAATGTACTTACAACATCTCAGCTAATTGAGCCATTCCAAGACCTGGACTTTACTTTGTTCAATAACTGAATATTTAAATAAGACGTTTCTCCAATGGCAAGCATTGTCAGATTTGGTTCAAGTTCAAACAGCTGTAATTCAGTCAGGCTTTGCAAAAAGGTGAAAAAGGTGATGCGCCACCTACTGTTGAGGACATTAAGGCCGTTGAAGTGTTAAAAGATAAGAAAAGCTCCTTTGCTTCAATAATTATTTACTTAATTCGTAGACTATCTGCTTCTTCAAACACAACGTCATTACTCAATTGCAACATAGAGACCAAGTTGACAATGTATAGCCTATTAGCTAGATAGCTACAGAGCGTGACATAGGACTAGGCTACTGTTATATAGAAAGATTGTAGGCTATATGTTACCGACAATGTGTACAACTTTGAATTTGTATAGAATGCCTAGTATATACCTTTTTTGATGAACATTGTAGAATTTTCGCGAATGATTGTTTTGATGGAGTTTAGAAGATGTGAGCAAGTTACTGTGGTAATTTTAAACAACGTCAATGCTGTTGCTGTGTTCGGCTATTCGTTGAGATTGGGGAAGAAAAGGTTGTCCACAATCAAGACATGTACATTTCCTTTAAAAACGGGAAACGGGATGACTGGGTTGCTGCTGTAAACAATAGCTTTCTCGTAGTGCTTTGAATAGGTTATTCGGGGTTGTCATGGAAGGAGGAAAACAGGAGTAGTTACCTTGACACACACAACACTCATTACTAATCTGAAGTCTTACCCTGCCCATCGGGAATTTCTCTAATGGCTGAACATTTGCATCTCTCTCGTTGTCTCCTTCATAGACTTATATACAGTAGACACAGCAAGCCTGCTCTTTCAAGATGGCGTCCCCATTCATTTCTATGAAAAGTGCTCAGTGGCGTAGTGAGGCAAGCGAGAGCGTGAAATGGACCGCGCCATCTTTCCAGACCGACTCCGGTCTTGCGCAGAACAGTGGCTCGCCTTGTTCCTACCAGAGCCATAGAAAAACTACTAAGCAACTACACTGCCCATTTCTCGTCACATTTTAATTCAGTTGCTGATTTACATGTCCTGTTTAGCTGAAATATGAATTGTAAAAACTTACAGCAATGGCGGTCAAAAGATTCTGTTGTCTTGTTGTTCACGGCAACCCCGCCCCTGACTCAAGCGGTTCTTAATACGGGCCTAGGGGTATCCGTAAAATGACGGATAGTCAGGAAAATCAGGTGCACGCAGAGCCTGTTTAAGGAGAGCCTGGCCACTGCCCCTTTGTACCGAATTTTGTTGCAGTTCCACCAGAGTTCCACTGGGAGTGATCGCGGTCGAGTGCAGAATGAATGGGAGTCTATGGAGCTAAACGGCTAAATTTGCCTCTTTCACCTGATTGTCGTTGAGAAATCTCAGATTTGATTGTAGTTTTTGCATGTTTAACATGGGTCATACAGGTCTAAAGTTGAATGAACGAGTACTTATGTCCTTTCGATTTCTTACAGGGTAAGTCTTGTTGCCCATAACACGCTAGCATTCTGCTAACGAATTCTGATTGGTTAGTGAAGGACTGACTACGACCAGAGCCATAGAAAAAGAGAGTTGCGACACTTCCATAGACTCCCATTGTTATCGAGGAATGCGGAAGTAAAGCGTGTCTCACGCGACCTATAGTTCCAAACATTGTATTTTCCACCATTGAACCCCATTCATTTTCAGTGTCTCCGAAGCAAGTTAGCTGGTAAATTGATGAAAATCCTTCAGTTTTTCATATTTTTACCACCACATATCAATTGTTATTAGTAGTATTTCATATAGCTAGCTTTAGATAAAATGTATTGTAAGATTATAGCTTGTTTGATTCGAAACGCAGTTAGAGCTAGACTGTAGGTCACGTAGGTTAGAGCTAAGCAACATTTTTACCGTAGCTAGCTCGAGAGCACCAGAAGTTCGTTGGTTTGTAGTCTGTCAAATTAGTTCTAGTTATTGGTGTTCGTTGGCATACAAAGTTACTCTTATTACTCTTATACATCTGATTAATAAGTCCGTAAATAAATGTTAAATATAGCTGCAAGCAGCAATGGCGGATTCCTCCTTCAAGATGGCAAAATGTTGTAAAATTGACAGATAGTTACACTGGGATTAACCAAAAGACTTGAAACTAATTTCTGTCAGAAAAAAAAGAAAAGGTTTAGGGCTCTGACTATATTAGAACCCACAACCCTTCACATAGCAGCCCTGCGTCTCATCCTACTAAGCCATTCACAGACATGCCAACCTGCAGACTCATTTCCGTGAGGTGGTTTAAAACTGTTGTAATTTAGTCCTATTTATATATGGGACATAAAAACGGGACAACGGGATGACTGGGTTGCTGCTGTAAAGAATAGCTTACTCGTAGTGCTTTAAAAAAGTTGTTTGGAAGGGAATTTCCAATCCTAGCATCAGTGGCGATGTGTTCTGGCTTAGGTAACTTAAATTAATTTGCGGCAGGCAAGGGATCCACCTGAACAATCAATATACTTCATTCGAGCTAACTTGGTAAATATGACACTATGCCTACGTAGACTACAAGTAGCTAGCTACGGTGGTGAACCTGGCTTGTTTTGCAGTGGTTTACAGTCTCACTAAACAGATGATTGGAGTGTTGTAATGGGCTCAAATAAACACTATGCTATGTTTTACAACCAGAGGATTGACCGGAAGACTAGAAACCGTTCTGTCAAAAAAATAAAAAAATTGCCGTTGACTGGTTTTGAACCTACAACCCTTTGTTTACCAGCACAACATATTATCCAATTGAGCCATTCTCAGATCTTGACCTCCCAGTGTTCAGTAACTGGATAACAAAATGAGACGTTTCTCCAATGGCAAGCATTGTCAGATTTGGTTAAAGTTCAAACAGCTGTAATTTAGTCCTATTTGGGACAACGGGATGACTGGGTTGCTGCTGTAAATAATAGCTTACTCGTAGTGCTTTAAAAAGGTTGTTTGGGGTGCCATAACTTGTCATGGAAGGGAATTTCAAATCATGCCTAGCATCAGTGGTGATTTGTCCTGGTTTAGGTTACTGAAATGAATTTGTGCAACAGGCAAGGAATCCACCTGAACAATCAATATACTTCATTAAAGCTAACTCAGTTGTGAATCTGACACTACCATGCATAGACTCCAAGTAGCTAGCTACTGTGGTAAACCTGTGTTGTTTTGCAGTGGTTTACACAGTCTCGCTAAACAGATGATCGGAGTGTTGTTATGGGCTCAAATAAACACTCATTGCTATGTTTTACAACCGGAGGATAGACCGGAAGACTAGAAACCGTTCTGTCCAAAACATTTTTTTTTTTGCCTTTGACTGGTTTTGAACCTACAACCCTACGTTTACCAGCACAACATCTCATCCAATTGAGCCATTCTCAGATCTGGACTTTGCCATGTTCAGGAACTGGATAATAAAATAAGGCAAGCATTGTCAGATTTGGTCCAAGCTCAAACAGCTGTAATTAAGTCATATTTTCACATATCAAGGTGAAACTTTGCAGGGTACTTCAGGGGGTGTCACCTTAAAGCCTATTAGTTTTTGAAAAAATTCAAAAAACTATTGAAAAACCATCATTCAAAATGACATTTGATTTAGTGACACAAACATATTGAGGCAATGTGGACATTTACATAAATACACCCCTTTCAGCCATTTTGTTTTTGATTCAACTGTCTTAAGTAACGTTTTTAAATACATCAATGATACATATCTGTACAAAATTCCAAGTCAATTTGAATTTTGGTTTAAGAGAAGAGGGATTTTGAAGGTTTTCCCGAATTATCACTGTACAGGAAAACCCATCATGGTGGACCTTATGGGTCCTTGAGGCTTTTTTGTTCCTCGTGAAAAATGAGGCATGCACAACAAGTTTCAGAAGAATTGGAGCAATGGGGTGGAAATGCCATCACTTTGAAAAGTGGACATTTGGGCGTGGCCTGTGGCGCCCCCTATTGTCTGATGTGGGCCAGTCTGTGTTTGGGCGGTATTTGTGGCATGTTGTATCAATATGCCAAATTTCAAAACTTTTTACCAATGTGTTCATGAGATAAATTACAAGAATAATAATAAATATAGCTGCAAGCAGCAATGGCGGATTCCTCCTTCAAGATGGCAAAATGTTGTAAAATTGACAGATAGTTACACTGGGATTAACCAAAAGACTTGAAACTAATTTCTGTCAGAAAAAAAAGAAAAAGTTTAGGGCTCTGACTATATTAGAACCCACAACCCTTCACATAGCAGCCCTGCGTCTCATCCTACTAAGCCATTCACAGACATGCCAACCTGCAGACTCATTTCCGGGAGGTGGTTTAAAACTGTTTAAAAAAGTTGTTTGGAAGGGAATTTCCAATCCTAGCATCAGTGGCGATGTGTTCTGGCTTAGGTAATTTAAATTAATTTGCGGCAGGCAAGGGATCCACCTGAACAATCAATATACTTCATTCGAGCTAACTTGGTAAATATGACACTATGCCTACGTAGACTACAAGTAGCTAGCTACGGTGGTGAACCTGGCTTGTTTTGCAGTGGTTTACAGTCTCACTAAACAGATGATTGGAGTGTTGTAATGGGCTCAAATAAACACTATGCTATGTTTTACAACCAGAGGATTGACCGGAAGACTAGAAACCGTTCTGTCAAAAAAAATAAAAAATTTGCCGCTGACTGGTTTTGAACCTACAACCCTTCGTTTACCAGCACAACATATTATCCAATTGAGCCATTCTCAGATCTTGACTTCCCAACGTTCAGTAACTGGATAACAAAATGAGACGTTTCTCCAATGGCAAGCATTGTCAGATTTGGTTAAAGTTCAAACAGCTGTAATTTAGTTATATTTGGGACAACGGGATGACTGGGTTGCTGCTGTAAATAATAGCTTACTCGTAGTGCTTTAAAAAGGTTGTTTGGGGTGCCATAACTTGTCATGGAAGGGAATTTCAAATCATGCCTAGCATCAGTGGCGATTTGTCCTGGTTTAGGTTACTGAAATGAATTTGTGCAACAGGCAAGGAATCCACCTGAACAATCAATATACTTCATTAAAGCTAACTCAGTTGTGAATCTGACACTACCATGCATAGACTCCAAGTAGCTAGCTACTGTGGTAAACCTGTGTTGTTTTGCAGTGGTTTACACAGTCTCGCTAAACAGATGATCGGAGTGTTGTTATGGGCTCAAATAAACACTCATTGCTATGTTTTACAACCGGAGGATAGACCGGAAGACTAGAAACCGTTCTGTCCAAAAAAAATGTATTGCCTTTGACTGGTTTTGAACCTACAACCCTACGTTTACCAGCACAACATCTCATCCAATTGAGCCATTCTCAGATCTGGACTTTGCCATGTTCAGTAACTGGATAATAAAATAAGGCAAGCATTGTCAGATTTGGTCCAAGCTCAAACAGCTGTAATTAAGTCATATTTTCACATATCAAGGTGAAACTTTGCAGGGTACTTCAGGGGGTGTCACCTTAAAGCCTATTAGTTTTGAAAAACCATCATTCAAAATGACATTTGATTTAGTGACACAAACATATTGAGGCAATGTGGACATTTACATAAATACACCCCTTTCAGCCATTTTGTTTTTGATTCAACTGTCTTAAGTAACGTTTTTAAATACATCAATGATACATATCTGTACAAAATTCCAAGTCAATTTGAATTTTGGTTTAAGAGAAGAGGGATTTTGAAGGTTTTCCCGAATTATCACTGTACAGGAAAACCCATCATGGTGGACCTTATGGGTCCTTGAGGCTTTTTTGTTCCTCGTGAAAAATGAGGCATGCACAACAAGTTTCAGAAGAATTGGAGCAATGGGGTGGAAATGCCATCACTTTGAAAAGTGGACATTTGGGCGTGGCCTGTGGCGCCCCCTATTGTCTGATGTGGGCCAGTCTGTGTTTGGGCGGTATTTGTGGCATGTTGTATCAATATGCCAAATTTCAAAACTTTTTACCAATGTGTTCATGAGATAAATTACAATAATAATAATAATAATAATAATAATACCAACAATTCCAATAGGTTTCCTCCTGACGGAGGAATCCTAATAATACCAACAATTCCAATAGGTTTCCTCCTGACGGAGGAATCCTAATAAAGTATCAGACATACATGATACAACACACCAGTAACCAATTGACATTATGTGTTAATATACCGAAAATATCCTTGAATCGAGATGGTGCTGCTGTCTGTCCCGCCGAAAACCATTCAAACAGGTTGACAGCAGTGTCTTTGTTTTTTAACTACAGCGAGCTACCGGAACCACGTGACAAAAAATCTCTAGCTTTTTTCCTGTGTTTCACTGGCAGCGAGTGTTCACAATGTTGTATTTCACTCCATTCTACATCAAAAACGTCAGGGAGGGCTGCCTTTTGTAGATACGATTCAGCTGAAGATAGCCAGAATATCGGATTTCTTTTACCGAGCCTGTTTCATTCATAATTTTGCCTGAGAAAGCGACTTCCGTTGGCCAGCTTCATTGAAAACCATTCAAACCGGTTGACAGCAGTGGGGCTTTTTGGAACTACAGCGAGCTACATGGACCACGTGATCACGCGTCGGCGAGATCAAAGCGTGTCGCAACTCTCTTTTTCTATGGCTCTGACTACGACCAGAGATCCCGCTTGATGGCATCCGAAGCAGAACCAGAATGTCAGAGCATTAGCAACATTAGCAACAACATTCTAGCATGTGTATTGACAGGGAGAGCCTAACCTGTCAACTGTGTTGTCGATGCCTCGAGAGAAAAGTGGAAGTAACCAGAGCTTGCCGTCAAGCAGTATCTCAGGCCGTACAATGTGTATGACGTCAATGACATTTTAAAAGGCTTTTTAGAACAGAAAGGCGACTTTAAAAAAATCTATCACCCAGCGGTGTGTATTTTTTTTGCCTCCCCTTTTGAATTCAGAATTCAAATTACTAGACAAAAAAAATTATCCTGAGAAAAGTGGATTTTGAGGGGTATAGCTCCATAGACCTCCATTCATTCTGCACTCGACCGTTAGCGACCTCATATTGAACTAGAGTGCAACTTCTCCCTATATTAGACATTCTCTGGTGCACGTAGAGCTCTCCGAGGGGCTCGGAGAGGGCATTCCACATCGGAGGGCGTTCCATGTCTCCGTCTTCGTGAAAACGGAGTAGTCATCTCTGGAGTAGTATAATTTGTAAATTTGCTCACTTTTCGATAACCTAGCTAGCATCGCAGTGCAGCGCCACCTACTCTTCTGGCGGTGAATTGTTTTCAGCACCCACAGCCTTCGGAGTGTAAATTCAACGAATCCGTCCGACTCCGTCCGTCTGTCTGTCCGTAACGGAGTCGGAGTAGTAGGCTATAATTCGGCCTTTAGGGGTGCAGTGCGGAGAGACGGAGGCACGGGACGCTGGGTCGAAGATTGTGGCTGAGACCATCGGAATTTATTCACAGAGACGGCTGGTTCGATCATCCCTTAAAGGTCACATGACATGAACACTTCACTTTAGGAGGTTATTTAACATTAATATGAGTTCCCCTAGCCTGCCTTTGGTCCCCCAGTGGCTAGAATTTTCGATAGGTGTAAACCAAGCCCTGGGTGTTCTTCTCCGCCTTTGAGAAAATGAAGGCTCAAACGCTCGGTTTGAAAATCTCCTCTTATTGACGTAACAAGGAGCCAGGCTACCGCCCTTCTCTCTGCTGTGCCCGCCCAGATAATCTGGCCCGCCAATGAGGAATTGAGCTACGATTGTGCAAGGGCGAGTGCAATATCGTGTTTTCCTGCAGAGACATCATGCCATGGCTAGCAAACGAACGAAGCATAACAGTTTCTCAGTGCTTGGATGTACAAATCAACACACAAGTCTTTTTGTAGTTCGATCCGAGCCTCTAAACAATCAGTATCTTAATTTTATATGCGCCTACACAACTTCTGTTGTAGGCGCATTTGTTTTGTATGTCTGCGCCAAACACTTCAGCCACGACTGTTTCCTCAACTTGAGCTAATACAAAACTGGCCTTGCTGAAATTAAATTCAGGATCAGTACTAACTCTCCTTCGTCCAGCTACTAACCTCGGACAAGTAATTACTTTAAAGTTAACTAACGCTATATCATTTTGTAGCTTTACTGTATATGGTTACCTAGCTTGCTACCCTTAGAATGTGGCTGTAACATTAGCTCTGCAGCTAACAGCTGAGTTACTGTCGCTATGGAAAGGTAGATAGCATCAAGTATAAGTGTGAATACATATGCTGTACGTGAGTGTTGTACACTTCTTTGTTATTTGGATAAACGTTCTGCTGTTGGTGTTATGGCGCGCGCGATATCCACCTTTCCCCTCATTGAAATGACTGAGTGTGTACCTCTGCAAACCAGGGTTATCAGATGAGAATGGGCAAATTCGAGGTATTTTACAGCAACGGGGTTACAGCCATTGCGATACATCCGTTGTAAACATTAGCGCATGGTGCCGCCCCTCCGCTCCTCATTAGCATTTAAAGCTACAGACACCAAAACAGCGCGTTCTGAGGAAAGCTCCTTGTGGGACTGCTAGTAGTGGCTGTAATTCTGCACCAAGGCTGAATTTCGGGAAAGAGACTTCTGATACAGTATTAGGGGACCACTAAGGCCTATATAAAAGCATCCAAAAACAGCATGTCATGTGACCTTTAACGGAGTACAAACAGTTTTTTCTTCAGTTAGAAATAAATCCACAAAACAATCTTAAAAACAAATAGTTCTGCAAAGCTAAATGAAATATAGCACTCTACAATAATAGCTAATGTTAGCCCACCGGCTAACCACAATATATTTGTACAAACCAATTTGTACACCAGTAAATAAAAACGAATTAGCAGTACTTGACCCTACAAACTGTAACTCTACACTTAATTAAGCAGCAAATGAGCAAATGAGCTGAGTGGGTGATTATCGGTGTACATATTCACACTTTTATAGTACACGCCACCGATTAACCTGCTTACCTTAACGGAGTACAAACAGTTTTAAATAAGCGTGGCGACCTACCCAGATCAAGTGCAAACTACGGCGTGTAAGGCACAAAAAACTTCTTAAGGCTACTACCTTACATAAGTAAAATGTTTTTCTTTCATATTTAACTTCAAATCTTAAGTGATTTAAAATTATAAGTACGTTTTTCAAATGTAATAAGAAGTTTATGAAGTGTATTGGTCTATTACACAGAATGATTTAAGGTAGGCTACTGTCTCAGCGTGGTTGTGCAACCTTTAGAGGTCAATTTAACTTGGGATGTTCATGAAGAAGGATAATATAACTTTTCGTGTCTCTGATTCTTTTGTGTAAACATATTAGGTAGGTTCAAGTCCGCTGGTACAGTCCATAATGTGCGGTGACATGTAACATCAGTGCGTCCTCCCCTCTTTCCAGCAAAGCATTCTTACTGTCACTCTAGGTGAAATGTATTAGCCTATATCACAGTCATAACTGTTGCACTTTACCAAGACTGTTCCTCTGTAGTGTGTTTGTAGCTAATATGACAAATCAAAGGGAGTGGGAGGTGTAATTATATTGTAACAAAGACTTAGATGCCAAGATCTCTTTGAGTACATGGACTGTTGCTACCTACTGAAATTCTTGTCTAGATTATAATAAACAACCACAATTATTTTTTTCTGCCCTGTTAATTGAAGCAGTATTGGCCGTTTGGATGATAACTCCAAAAAGCTCCCAATGTACCCAATGAGAAGACAGACCAATGATTAGTCAGAAAGGCCTCACTTGGTCCACATCCAATTTGGCTAATGAACAGCATTGCAGTTATGTCTGTTTTTGTCTATTAGGCTATATGCCTAGGGTAGGCCTACGACTTATGCACTTAACCGGACAGGAAGTTTTGCTTAGCCATCTCCCTCTCCTTGTTAATTAAGGCAGTATTGCCCTTTTTGATGCTAGCTCCAAAAAACTCCCAATGTACCCAGAACTCAATAAAGTTGGTGTTTAACACATATCTGTTCCATAGTCTTCTTTGTCTCCACACAAGATGGCAGCCAGCCAGACAGTTGAATAAGAATAAATATTGTATCCTTAGAGGAACTTGACTCAAATATGAAAACTTTCATAGTTTCCACTTCTTTGTGAGTAATTTCTCTCCCGGATGCAAATTGAACATCTGAAGACGTTCGTTTAACCCAAACAAAGTGGAACTTTATCTAAGTTATATCATAGACACACAGTGGGTTATGCAATAGTCTAATGAGATCAAATCTACACTAACTTGGAGGGTAAAATACAGTTTGTATGAGAAGATCCCAGTGAGGTAGGAGAGAAATGTGTAAACTGCCCTGTTATCAGGCTATCATCTGGTAAATAGGACAATTGACCCATTTGTTTTACAACCATTCAGTCTCATGGCCCTTGACTTGCGAATGTAAATACAAAGAATGTGTGTCCGTACTCTACAATGGATGAAGATCAGTGTGCATTGCACTGGTCATCAGCAACATTATTCAGGATGTTTGTTTAGGGCAAGTCATTATTGAAACAGCTTCTGACTATTTTGGTATCCAATTGAGCAAATCTTTTTCTATGATACTTGAAGTGTAAAGGTGAATTCCTTCACATCTTCAAGCCCATAAGCCAACCCATAAACCAGCCCATAAGCCAAGCCATAAGCCATAAAACCACAAGCCCATAAGCCTAAATGGTGTGTTATTTGGAATAAAAACGACCTGTTTTGGTCTTCCAATGTCAGGATCCTATCCACTATTGTAACGTAAACGTACAAAGCGATAAAGCACAGTATTAAACTTAAGAAACAAGTTTGTTGAGATAGGTTTTCAATTCATATTACAATCCTGAATATGACACATAATCATGAGCACAATGGACAATGCTGAGAATAACATACTTCTGTAAACATGTCAACATGTCAAAAATGCTGTGAAATACAGTTTGTCAGTAACATCTGTCCTATGTTCACAAGTAGTTTGGAAACATACTATTTAGGTGAACTGTCACAAAACAAATCAACCAAGACAGAGAAGGTATTTCAGACAACTTTATTTGTAAATCACTTTTCAAATCCGTTTGACAAAGGGCTTTACACTTACCAACAAAGCTAACAGACTGAAACCAAGTGATAATGAAGTCCTCCTGTGTGGATCCTGCTGTGTTTCTTCAACCCACCTGAGGTAGGGAAAGCTTTATCACAGCATTCACAGATGTGGGGCTTTTCCCCAGTGTGGATCCTATGGTGAATGTTGAGAGTACCAGCCTGGTTAAAGGTTTTACCACAGAAATTACAGCTGTAGGGCTTCTCTCCTGTGTGGATCCTGCTGTGTTTATTCAAATCACTCTTGTTAGAGAAGGCTTTATGACAGCATTCACAGGTGTAAGGCTTTTCCCCATTGTGGATCCTGCAGTGAAGGTTGAGAGTTCCAGCACGGCTAAAGGTCTTACCACATAAGTCACATTGGTAGGGCCTCTCTCCAGTGTGGATCCTGCTGTGAGCAGTGAAATGGTTAGCCTGGCGAAAGGTTTTACCACAGAGGTCACAGCTGTAGGGTTTCTCCTCAGTGTGGATCCTGCGGTGACCTCTCAAGTTGCCAGCCCGTCTAAAGCTTTTACCACAGAGGTCACAGCTGTAGGGCTTCTCTCCAGTGTGGATCATCATGTGGTTCTTGAGGGAATTGGATGAGGAAAGGCTCTTCCCACAAGTGTCACATGTATGTGTTTCCATAACTCTGGTCTCTCTTTGTCCTGTCTTGGATCTAGTCTCTAGAAGCTTATTTCTGCTGTGGTTACTGCTCTTTCAGGTTGATCCTCTCTCTGGGATCTGCTGTCTCTGGTTGAGTCTCTTTCTGTAGTCTCTCTGGCTGAGTCTCTCTGGAACTATAAGATGTCTTCTCTGTCTAGTCGCCGCCCACAATCAAGTTTGGTTGGCCAATGGGGGATCTGGAGGAAACAGCTCCATGTTAATGAGAACTCAGATTTTACATATAAAGGAAATCTTTTGTCTGTCATAATGTCCACTCTGCATATGTAATGGTGATCATTTAATGAGAGTTGTATGTTTCTCAGGTTTATTTTGTCTGGAGAAACATGTAACACTGTGATAAAAACCTTATCTCTGGCATACAACACCTCCTTCTAATAATTAGATTGTCTTCAAAATAATAATATAGAATTAGTTACTACACAAGCATGTCATGCAAATTAATAATACTCTTTGCATTTGTTAGATTTTGGATGTGAATTGCAAAATTTTAAATAATCCAGTAATACTATTCTCTATTGCATGCCTCTAATTGTCTATTTAAAACGTAACATTACAACCTAGAAAACAATTTACTGAAGGTTTTTGTGCACTCAACTTATATTGACTCCACAGCAGGCGCTGTTCTTGTGTGTGTATCTAATACGGCAGCCAGCCATAGACAGTTGATTAAGGTGACATTTTGTATTCTTAGAGGAACTTGACTCAAATATGAAAACTTTCATAGTTTCCACTTCTTTGTGAGTAATTTCTCTCCCGGATGCAAATTGAACATCTGAAGACGTTCGTTTAACCCAAACAAAGTGGAACTTTATCTAAGTTATATCATAGACACACAGTGGGTTATGCAATAGTCTAATGAGATCAAATCTACACTAACTTGGAGGGTAAAATACAGTTTGTATGAGAAGATCCCAGTGAGGTAGGAGAGAAATGTGTAAACTGCCCTGTTATCAGGCTATCATCTGGTAAATAGGACAATTGACCCCTTTGTTTTACAACCATTCAGTCTCATGGCCCTTGACTTGCGAATGTAAATACAAAGAATGTGTGTCCGTACTCTACAATGGATGAAGATCAGTGTGCATTGCACTGGTCATCAGCAACATTATTCAGGATGTTTGTTTAGGGCAAGTCATTATTGAAACAGCTTCTGACTATTTTGGTATCCAATTGAGCAAATCTTTTTCTATGATACTTGAAGTGTAAAGGTGAATTCCTTCACATCTTCAAGCCCATAAGCCAACCCATAAACCAGCCCATAAGCCAAGCCATAAGCCATAAAACCACAAGCCCATAAGCCTAAATGGTGTGTTATTTGGAATAAAAACGACCTGTTTTGGTCTTCCAATGTCAGGATCCTATCCACTATTGTAACGTAAACGTACAAAGCGATAAAGCACAGTATTAAACTTAAGAAACAAGTTTGTTGAGATAGGTTTTCAATTCATATTACAATCCTGAATATGACACATAATCATGAGCACAATGGACAATGCTGAGAATAACATACTTCTGTAAACATGTCAACATGTCAAAAATGCTGTGAAATACAGTTTGTCAGTAACATCTGTCCTATGTTCACAAGTAGTTTGGAAACATACTATTTAGGTGAACTGTCACAAAACAAATCAACCAAGACAGAGAAGGTATTTCAGACAACTTTATTTGTAAATCACTTTTCAAATCCGTTTGACAAAGGGCTTTACACTTACCAACAAAGCTAACAGACTGAAACCAAGTGATAATGAAGTCCTCCTGTGTGGATCCTGCTGTGTTTCTTCAACCCACCTGAGGTAGGGAAAGCTTTATCACAGCATTCACAGATGTGGGGCTTTTCCCCAGTGTGGATCCTACGGTGAATGTTGAGAGTACCAGCCTGGTTAAAGGTTTTACCACAGAAATTACAGCTGTAGGGCTTCTCTCCTGTGTGGATCCTGCTGTGTTTATTCAAATCACTCTTGTTAGAGAAGGCTTTATGACAGCATTCACAGGTGTAAGGCTTTTCCCCATTGTGGATCCTGCAGTGAAGGTTGAGAGTTCCAGCACGGCTAAAGGTCTTACCACATAAGTCACATTGGTAGGGCCTCTCTCCAGTGTGGATCCTGCTGTGAGCAGTGAAATGGTTAGCCTGGCGAAAGGTTTTACCACAGAGGTCACAGCTGTAGGGTTTCTCCTCAGTGTGGATCCTGCGGTGACCTCTCAAGTTGCCAGCCCGTCTAAAGCTTTTACCACAGAGGTCACAGCTGTAGGGCTTCTCTCCAGTGTGGATCATCATGTGGTTCTTGAGGGAATTGGATGAGGAAAGGCTCTTCCCACAAGTGTCACATGTATGTGTTTCCATAACTCTGGTCTCTCTTTGTCCTGTCTTGGATCTAGTCTCTAGAAGCTTATTTCTGCTGTGGTTACTGCTCTTTCAGGTTGATCCTCTCTCTGGGATCTGCTGTCTCTGGTTGAGTCTCTTTCTGTAGTCTCTCTGGCTGAGTCTCTCTGGAACTATAAGATGTCTTCTCTGTCTAGTCGCCGCCCACAATCAAGTTTGGTTGGCCAATGGGGGATCTGGAGGAAACAGCTCCATGTTAATGAGAACTCAGATTTTACATATAAAGGAAATCTTTTGTCTGTCATAATGTCCACTCTGCATATGTAATGGTGATCATTTAATGAGAGTTGTATGTTTCTCAGGTTTATTTTGTCTGGAGAAACATGTAACACTGTGATAAAAACCTTATCTCTGGCATACAACACCTCCTTCTAATAATTAGATTGTCTTCAAAATAATAATATAGAATTAGTTACTACACAAGCATGTCATGCAAATTAATAATACTCTTTGCATTTGTTAGATTTTGGATGTGAATTGCAACATTTTAAATAATCCAGTAATACTATTCTCTATTGCATGCCTCTAATTGTCTATTTAAAACGTAACATTACAACCTAGAAAACAATTTACTGAAGGTTTTTGTGCACTCAACTTATATTGACTCCACAGCAGGCGCTGTTCTTGTGTGTGTATCTAATACGGCAGCCAGCCATAGACAGTTGATTAAGGTGACATTTTGTATTCTTAGAGGAACTTGACTCAAATATGAAAACTTTCATAGTTTCCACTTCTTTGTGAGTAATTTCTCTCCCGGATGCAAATTGAACATCTGAAGACGTTCGTTTAACCCAAACAAAGTGGAACTTTATCTAAGTTATATCATAGACACACAGTGGGTTATGCAATAGTCTAATGAGATCAAATCTACACTAACTTGGAGGGTAAAATACAGTTTGTATGAGAAGATCCCAGTGAGGTAGGAGAGAAATGTGTAAACTGCCCTGTTATCAGGCTATCATCTGGTAAATAGGACAATTGACCCCTTTGTTTTACAACCATTCAGTCTCATGGCCCTTGACTTGCGAATGTAAATACAAAGAATGTGTGTCCGTACTCTACAATGGATGAAGATCAGTGTGCATTGCACTGGTCATCAGCAACATTATTCAGGATGTTTGTTTAGGGCAAGTCATTATTGAAACAGCTTCTGACTATTTTGGTATCCAATTGAGCAAATCTTTTTCTATGATACTTGAAGTGTAAAGGTGAATTCCTTCACATCTTCAAGCCCATAAGCCAACCCATAAACCAGCCCATAAGCCAAGCCATAAGCCATAAAACCACAAGCCCATAAGCCTAAATGGTGTGTTATTTGGAATAAAAACGACCTGTTTTGGTCTTCCAATGTCAGGATCCTATCCACTATTGTAACGTAAACGTACAAAGCGATAAAGCACAGTATTAAACTTAAGAAACAAGTTTGTTGAGATAGGTTTTCAATTCATATTACAATCCTGAATATGACACATAATCATGAGCACAATGGACAATGCTGAGAATAACATACTTCTGTAAACATGTCAACATGTCAAAAATGCTGTGAAATACAGTTTGTCAGTAACATCTGTCCTATGTTCACAAGTAGTTTGGAAACATACTATTTAGGTGAACTGTCACAAAACAAATCAACCAAGACAGAGAAGGTATTTCAGACAACTTTATTTGTAAATCACTTTTCAAATCCGTTTGACAAAGGGCTTTACACTTACCAACAAAGCTAACAGACTGAAACCAAGTGATAATGAAGTCCTCCTGTGTGGATCCTGCTGTGTTTCTTCAACCCACCTGAGGTAGGGAAAGCTTTATCACAGCATTCACAGATGTGGGGCTTTTCCCCAGTGTGGATCCTATGGTGAATGTTGAGAGTACCAGCCTGGTTAAAGGTTTTACCACAGAAATTACAGCTGTAGGGCTTCTCTCCTGTGTGGATCCTGCTGTGTTTATTCAAATCACTCTTGTTAGAGAAGGCTTTATGACAGCATTCACAGGTGTAAGGCTTTTCCCCATTGTGGATCCTGCAGTGAAGGTTGAGAGTTCCAGCACGGCTAAAGGTCTTACCACATAAGTCACATTGGTAGGGCCTCTCTCCAGTGTGGATCCTGCTGTGAGCAGTGAAATGGTTAGCCTGGCGAAAGGTTTTACCACAGAGGTCACAGCTGTAGGGTTTCTCCTCAGTGTGGATCCTGCGGTGACCTCTCAAGTTGCCAGCCCGTCTAAAGCTTTTACCACAGAGGTCACAGCTGTAGGGCTTCTCTCCAGTGTGGATCATCATGTGGTTCTTGAGGGAATTGGATGAGGAAAGGCTCTTCCCACAAGTGTCACATGTATGTGTTTCCATAACTCTGGTCTCTCTTTGTCCTGTCTTGGATCTAGTCTCTAGAAGCTTATTTCTGCTGTGGTTACTGCTCTTTCAGGTTGATCCTCTCTCTGGGATCTGCTGTCTCTGGTTGAGTCTCTTTCTGTAGTCTCTCTGGCTGAGTCTCTCTGGAACTATAAGATGTCTTCTCTGTCTAGTCGCCGCCCACAATCAAGTTTGGTTGGCCAATGGGGGATCTGGAGGAAACAGCTCCATGTTAATGAGAACTCAGATTTTACATATAAAGGAAATCTTTTGTCTGTCATAATGTCCACTCTGCATATGTAATGGTGATCATTTAATGAGAGTTGTATGTTTCTCAGGTTTATTTTGTCTGGAGAAACATGTAACACTGTGATAAAAACCTTATCTCTGGCATACAACACCTCCTTCTAATAATTAGATTGTCTTCAAAATAATAATATAGAATTAGTTACTACACAAGCATGTCATGCAAATTAATAATACTCTTTGCATTTGTTAGATTTTGGATGTGAATTGCAAAATTTTAAATAATCCAGTAATACTATTCTCTATTGCATGCCTCTAATTGTCTATTTAAAACGTAACATTACAACCTAGAAAACAATTTACTGAAGGTTTTTGTGCACTCAACTTATATTGACTCCACAGCAGGCGCTGTTCTTGTGTGTGTATCTAATACGGCAGCCAGCCATAGACAGTTGATTAAGGTGACATTTTGTATTCTTAGAGGAACTTGACTCAAATATGAAAACTTTCATAGTTTCCACTTCTTTGTGAGTAATTTCTCTCCCGGATGCAAATTGAACATCTGAAGACGTTCGTTTAACCCAAACAAAGTGGAACTTTATCTAAGTTATATCATAGACACACAGTGGGTTATGCAATAGTCTAATGAGATCAAATCTACACTAACTTGGAGGGTAAAATACAGTTTGTATGAGAAGATCCCAGTGAGGTAGGAGAGAAATGTGTAAACTGCCCTGTTATCAGGCTATCATCTGGTAAATAGGACAATTGACCCCTTTGTTTTACAACCATTCAGTCTCATGGCCCTTGACTTGCGAATGTAAATACAAAGAATGTGTGTCCGTACTCTACAATGGATGAAGATCAGTGTGCATTGCACTGGTCATCAGCAACATTATTCAGGATGTTTGTTTAGGGCAAGTCATTATTGAAACAGCTTCTGACTATTTTGGTATCCAATTGAGCAAATCTTTTTCTATGATACTTGAAGTGTAAAGGTGAATTCCTTCACATCTTCAAACCCATAAGCCAACCCATAAACCAGCCCATAAGCCAAGCCATAAGCCATAAAACCACAAGCCCATAAGCCAAGCCCATAAGCCTAAATGGTGTGTTATTTGGAATAAAAACTACCTGTTTTAGTCTTCCAATGTCAGGATCCTATCCACTATTGTAACGTAAACGTACAAAGCGATAAAGCACAGTATTAAACTTAAGAAACAAGTTTGTTGAGATAGGTTTTGAATTAATATTACAATCCTGAATATGATACATACTCATGAGCACAATGCACAATGGTGAGAATAACATACTTCTGTAAACATGTCAACATGTCAAAAAAGCAGAGAAATACAATTTGTCAGTAACTTCTGTACTATGTTCACAAGTAGTTTGGAAACACACTTCACCCAATTTAGGTGAACTGTCACAAAACAAATCAACCAAGATGGAAAAGGTATTTCAGACAACTTTATTTGTGTATCACTTTTCAAATCAGTTTTACAAAAGGCTTTACATTTACCAACAAAGCTAAAAGACTGATACCAAGTGATAATGAAGTATCGACATATGGCGTTGAATATTCATTTAGCAGACACTTTTATCCAAATCAACAACTAGTGGACAACAGGACTTCAATATAGTCCGAGTGAATATAGACAGATTCAACATAATCAGTCAGTATTGTCTGAAATATATTCTGTATCGTCTGAAAAAACATAGCAAATGATCCCTTGGTGAGAGAATGAGTAACCCTCTACATCAGAACCACCATGTCTACTATCACAGGCAATTCTAATACATTTTCATGGTACAATTGGAACAACCCACATGCCCCTCACCACCTCCTATATTTACAATACCATGTCATCTTCAATTGCTTCAGAACAGAAAGGTGTTAATCAGAGTTGACCAGGTTTTTACCCAGTC
>JAMDYH010000184.1:0-10458 GCA_023658055.1 Thaleichthys pacificus | reverse complement strand
TTCTCTCTCCTGTTCTCTCTCCTGTTCTCTCTCCTGCTCTCTCCTGTTCTCTCTCTCCTGCTCTCTCCTGCTCTCTCCTGTTCTCTCCTGCTCTCTCCTGTTCTCGTCCTGCTCTCTCCTGTTCTCCTCTCTTCTCTCTCTCTGCCTCTCTCTCCTGTTCTCATCTCCTGCTCTCTGATCCTGTTCTCTCTCTCCTGCTCTCTCTCCTGCTCTCATCCTGTTCTCTCTCCTGTTCTCTCTCTCCTGTTCTCTCTCCTGCTCTCTCCTGCTCTCTGTCCTGTTCTCATCTCCTGCTCTCTCCTGTTCTCTCTCTCCTGCTCTCTCCTGTTGCTCTCTCTCCTGCTCTCTCCTGTTCTTTACCCTTCCATATCTCTCTCCTTGTGCTTGTCTCTCATCTCTCTCCTCCTCTCTCTCCTTGTGCTTGTCTCTCATCTCTTTCCTCTCTCTCCTTGTGCTCGTCTCTCATCTCTCTCCTCTCTCTCCTTGTGCTTGTCTCTCATCTCTTTCCTTGTGCTTGTCTCTCATCTCTCTCCTATCTCTCCTTGTGTTTGTCTCTCATCTCTCTCCTTGTGCCTGTCTCTCATCTCTCTCCTCTCTCTCCTTGTGCTTGTCTCTCATCTCTCTCCTCTCTCTCCTTGTGCTTGTCTCTCATCTTTCTCCTCTCTCTCCTTGTGCTTGTCTCTCATCTCTCTCCTCTCTCTCCTTGTGCTTGTCTCTCATTGTGTCATGATGTCGTTCCCAGGTAGCCCTTGAGAAGGTGTTTCGCTTCGCCACCACCAACATGTTTGAGACTCGCGTGGCTGGCAGGATGGTGGCAGACATGTGCAGAGCAGCCTCCAAGGTAGCGCCTCTACCACCACCCCTCCACTCTGCTCTCCACCCGTCCACCTGCTCTCCACCCTGCTCTCCTCTCCAACCCTCCACCCTGCTCTCCACCCCTCCACCCTGCTCTCTACCCTTCCACCCTGCACTCTACCCCTCCAACCCTCCACCCTCCTCTCCACCCCTCCACTCTGCTCTTCACCCGTCCACCCTGCTCTCCACCCTGCTCTCCACCCCTCCACCCTGCTCTCCTCTCCAACCCTCCACCCTGCTCTCCACCCTCCACCCTGCACTCTACCCCTCCAACCCTCCACCCTCCTCTCCACCCCTCCACTCTGCTCTTCACCCGTCCACCCTGCTCTCCACCCTGCTCTCCACCCTGCTCTCCTCTCCAACCCTCCACCCTGCTCTCCACCCTGCTCTCCACCCCTCCACCCTGCTCTCCACCCTGCTCTCCTCTCCACCCCTCCACCCTGCTCTCCACCCTGCACTCTACCCCTCCAACCCTCCACCCTGCTCTCCACCCTGCACTCTACCCCTCCAACCCTCCACCCTACTCCTCCACCCCTCCACCCTGCTCTCCACCCCTCCACCCTGCTCTCCACCCTGCTCTCCCCTCCCCTCCCCCCTCACCCTGCTCTCCACCCTGCTCCCCCCTCACCCTCCCCCCTCACCCTGCTCTCCCCCTCACCCTCTCCCCCCTCACCCTGCTCTCCCCCTCCCTCTCCCTCCCCCCTCCACCCTGCTCTCCCCCTCACCCTCCCTCCCCCCTCACCCTGCTCTCCCCCCTCCCCCTCCCCTCACCCTCTCCCCCTCACCTCCCTCCCCTCCCTCCCCCTGCTCTCCCCCCTCCCCCTGCTCTCCCTCACCCTCCCCCCTCACCCTCTCCCCCTCACCCTGCTCCCCTCACCCTGCTCCCTCCTCACCCTGCTCCCCCCTCACCCTGCTCCCCCCTCACCCTGCTCCCCCCTCACCCTGCTCCCCCCTCACCCTGCTCTCCCCTCCCCCCTCCCCCTCCCTCTCCCCCCTCACCCTGCTCTCCCCCCTCCCCCTCCCTCACCCCTCCCCCCTCACCCTGCTCTCCCCCCTCCACCCTGCTCTCCCCCCTCCACCCTGCTCTCCTCTCCACCCCTCCACCCTGCTCTCCACCCTTCCACCCTGCTCTCCACCCTGCTCTCCACCCCTCCACCCTGCTCTCCTCTCCACCCCTCCACCCTGCTCTCCACCCCTCCACCTGCTCTCCTCTCCACCCTGCTCTCCACCCTGCTCTCCTCTCCAACCCTCCACCCTGCTCTCCACCCTGCTCTCCTCTCCACCCTCCACCCTGCTCTCCACCCCTCCACCCTGCTCTCCACCCTGCTCTTCTCTCCACCCCTCCACCCTGCTCTCCACCCCTCCACCCTGCTCTCCTCTCCACCCCTCCACCCTGCTCTCCTCTCCACCCCTCCACCCTGCTCTCCTCTCCACCCCTCCACCCTGCTCTCCTCTCCACCCTGCTCTCCACCCTGCTCTCCTCTCCACCCCTCCACCCTGCTCTCCTCTCCACCCCTCCACCCTGCTCTCCTCTATATATATATAGCGCCAGATCACAAAAAAATTAATTTAAGGTTATCTTTCCTATAAAACAGGTGTATAGCTTGCTCTTTTATTAAACAAACTAAGTGGCTTCATGTTATTTATCTTATTTTTTATCTTACGACGGCATGTCATTTCTGTCTCTACATCAGTGGTTCCCAAAGTGGGGGTCGCGACCAGCGAGGGGGGGGTCGCGAGATGATTTCCAGAAATCAAGGAACATTTTAAAACATTTAGAAATAGCATATTTTAGCCTAAATTTAAAAATAGTAGTTAATTAATGCATGCAAATAAAAAGCCATCAGCCTTTTGATGTTCAATTCACTGTAAGTACGGCAAACCATCTGACAATCCAACCAGGAGGACGCATTAGTTGAACTGTCAAGCGACCGAACGTTAAAGGCAGCGTTCTCAGCCAAGACACTGGCTGAGTTTTAGATGTCAGTGGAGAGGGAATACCCATGGCCACGGGAACTATGGGTCCTGAGGGTGCTGCAGCATCCCCTGACAGCACGAGAATTAAAATGTATATGACTTGAAAATCCACCACCGCGGCACAGCCCCGCAGTAGCGGACTGGCCATCGGGAGCACCGGGAGAAGAATAACGATGGAAAACCAGGCTAAGAAACGTAAGGGTGGGGTTGAAAAATTAAGAGACAAAATCACCTTCACTAGACAAGGTTTTACCAATTGAAAAACGGCTATGTTTATTTTTTCACAAAGCTCAAAAACTATTTTGCGCTCAAATAAAGGCCAAACAATTTTTATCGAACTCCCGAACTAGCATCACATCAGACTCAGAATGTGCATGCATTAACAGGTTAGCTGTGGTGGCGTATACGGGGGCCGATTCTGGTGGGCTGGTCTGTATCAAAGTCCAGGGCCTATTTTTACTCCCACGTATACGTAAACCACCTCTGAGGATGCGGAGGTCGCGAGTCACTGGCACCATTATTTTAGGGGTCGTGGGCTGAAATGTTTGGAAACCCCTGCTCTACACGAGGTCGGTTGCCGCAACACACCCCCCCAGCCACCGCCCTCCCCCCCGCCACCGCCCTCCCCCCCCCCCACAAAGCTGTAAACCTAAGGAAACACTGTGATCTACTAACCCTCGTGTCTGTGTTTCAGTGTCACCCTACCGAGTCTCTCAAGCTGTTTGTACCACACTGCTGTAACGCCATCAACCAAATAGCTGTCAGTAAGTATCTCTATTCAGCTGCAGTAGCAGTGAGGATCTCTGTCTGGTCGTCTTGAGGGATTCAGAAGTGGAGGAGGAGGTGATGGTTTGGAGAGGGTGGAGGAGAAGGAGCTGGAGGTTTGAGCAGGAGGGTTGAGCTGTTTAGATGAGGAGTGGTTGAGCTGTTTAGATGAGGAGGTGGTGGTCTAAGGAGAGGAGGTGGTAGTCTAAGGTGTTCTGTGTTTCAGATGAGGAGGTGTTGAATGAGGAGGAGCTGGACAAGGAGCTGCTGTTGGAACCTCCAGCTGCTGTCAGAGGTGAACACACACACACCACACACGTATGACCCTCCAGGATTACAAGACCACCACATCCAGTTACACCCAGTGTCTCCCTCAGGTGACGCGTGTGGACGGGACAAGCTGCTCCCCTACAGCAGCCAGCTGCTGCAGGTGCTGCAGCTCAGCCTGCACCTGAGGTGTAAGCAGGGCTACACCCTGGCCTGCAACCTGCTGCACCACATCCTGCGCTCCAGCGCCCTCATCTACCCCACCGAGTACTGCAGCATCCCCGGGGGCTTCAAGCCGCTCTCACACTCCTACCTGCCCATCAAGGTACACACACACATACACACACTATACCTGCCCATCAAAGTACACACACACATACACACACTATACCTTCCCCTCAAGGTACACACACACTATACCTGCCCATCAAGGTACACACACACATACACACACTATACCTTCCCTCAAGGTACACACACACTATACCTGC
Source organism: Thaleichthys pacificus (assembly GCA_023658055.1). Classification (NCBI taxonomy): domain Eukaryota; kingdom Metazoa; phylum Chordata; class Actinopteri; order Osmeriformes; family Osmeridae; genus Thaleichthys; species Thaleichthys pacificus. The sequence continues at coordinate 6,103 of JAMDYH010000184.1, read as the reverse complement.
CCATCAAGGTACACACACACATACACACACTATACCTTCCCATCAAGGTACACACACATTATACCTGACCATCAAGGTACACACACACACTATACCTGCCCATCAAGGTACACACACACACACTATACCTGCCCATCAAGGTACACACACACCTACCTGCCCATCAGGTACCAACACAACACACTATACCTGCCCATCAAGGTACACACACACACTATACCTGCCCATCAAGGTACAACACACACATACACACACTATACCTTCCCCTCAAGGTACACACACACTATACCTGCCCATCAAGGTACACACCACACATACACACACTATACCTTCCCCTCAAGGTACACACACACACACATTATACCTGACCATCAAGGTACACACACACCTACCTGCCCATCAAGGTACACACATACACACACTATACCTGCCCATCAAAGTAACACACACACATACACACACTATACCTTCCCCTCAAGGTACACACACACTATACCTTCCCCTCAAGGTACACACACACTATACCTTCCCCTCAAGGTACACAGACACACACACATTATACCTGACCATCAAGGTACACACACACCTACCTGCCCATCAAGGTACACACACACACACACACTATACCTTCCCCCTCAAGGTACACACACACTATACCTGCCCATCAAGGTACAACACACAACTATACCTGCCCATCAAGGTACACACACACACACATTATACCTGACCATCAAGGTACACAGCACACACCTACCTGCCCATTCAAGGGTACACACACAACACACACACACTATACCTTCCCCTCAAGGTACACACACACTATACCTGCCCATACAAGGTACACACACACACTAATACCTGCCCATCAAGGTACACACACACATACACACCTATACCTTCCCCTCAAGGTACACACAGACACTCTAGCTGCCCATCAAGGGTACACCACACACTATACCTGCCCATCAAGGTAGCACACACACACACACATTATACCTGACCATCAAGGTACAACGAACAGCACCTACCTGCCCATCAAAGGTATCACACACACCAGCACACACCTATACCTTCCCTCAAGGGTACAGCAACACTATACCTGCCCATCAAGGTACACACAACACACTATACCCTGCCCATCAAGGTACACACACACATACACACACTATACCTTCCCCTCAAGGTACACACACACTATACCTGCCCATCAAGGTACACACCACACACACTCTACCTGCCCATCAAGGTACACACACCACACACACACACACTATACCTGCCCATCAAGGTACACACACACACTATACCTGCCCATCAAGGTACACACACACATACACACACTATACCTTCCCCTCAAGGTACACACACACTCTACCTGCCCATCAAGGCACACATTTGTACATACTTTTTTGTGGCAGCACACCTAAAAATCCTCTTCTTTTTTTTTAACCCTTGCTGTCTCTTGCTGTACTAACTGGTGTATGTGTTGTGTCCAGGACTGGGGCCGTCCAGGAGACCTGTGGAACCTGCAGATCCAGTGGCATGTTCCCGTGTGTGTGGAGGAGACTGCCTTTGTCTTCTACATTCTGGACCTCATCCTGCAGGCAGAGCTGCTCAGGCTGCCAGAGACGACGCCCTAGGGGGACCTGGACATGACCAGGTGAGGACGCAACCAGTTGGAAACATGACCCTGTCGGGATGTTAAAAGTGAGGTGTGTAAAGGTTGAGGTATTTTGAGGTGAGATGAGATATGTCGACAAGTGAGACATGTAGAGGGTGAGGTCTGTAAAGGTGAGGTATTTGGGAGGGGTGAGGTCAGATATTTGAAAGTGAGACATGTAAAGGTGTGGGTGTGTAAGGGTGAGGTGTGTAAATGTAAGGTATTTAAAGGTGATGTGTGTGAAGGTAAGGTGAGACATGTAAAGGTGAGGTGTGTGAAAGGTGTGTGTAAACCAGACCTATACTTCCTGTTGATAGAGATGCGTCCTGCAGAGTCTGGTGATTGTGCCAGCACTGCCTTCTGGGAGCTGGCAGCCTGCTTGCCCCCACTGCAGGGGAACACCCCGTACCTGACCTGTAAGTACTGATTACCACTAACACACCACACCCTGTACCACCCGACCCTGTACCACCCCGAGCCGCAGGTGTACCACCCCGACCCTGTACCCCGACCCTGTACCACCCCGAACCCTGTACCACCCCGACCCTGTACCACCCGACCCTGTACCACCCCGACCCTGTACCACCCCCGACCCTGTCACACGACCCAGACCCTGTACCTACCCCAACCCTGTACCACCCCCAGCCCTGTACCACCCCGACCCTGTACTACCCCGACCCTGTACCACCCCCAACCCCGGGCCCTTCCTTGCCCTCTACCACGTGTGGTACCATGTGGTGCAGGGATCATGGTGCCAAGTGAGCGTGTCTCCCTCTCTCCAGAGTCCAGAGCATAGGTGAGACCTTGATGTGAACAGAGACAAGCCTCTTCACCGGCATGAGATGAATGAGTGGATACTCTGTGTTATCACCGCAAGGGGGATAACTGTGGGTTATCGTCACCATGGTGAGTACTGTAGGTTATCATCAAGACTATAGAGACAGGAGCAGGTTACAGATATGGTATCTTGGTATACAAGGTTTATTAACTGCGCAAAACATTTTGTTATAAATGGTTTATTGCTGTGATTAACATGTTATAGGTCATTAGAATTGTATAAATATTATGTGTTAAGGGTGATTAGCATGTTATAACGGGTTTGTGAAGTGCTATGTACATGTTATTTAGCATGCTATTTAGCATGACGATACAGTGTTAGTATAGCCATAGTAACAATGGGTTTGTTTAGAGTGTATTAAGGGTTAGGCAAGCATTTTATAACAAGCTGGAAGCATGTAATAGCAGGGTTTATAACATGAGACATACTTTTGTTTGGTTACATACATCAAGTCCCAGGGAGAAATCTACAGAGACGCCCCATGCGGGGTGCAGAGTGGCGTGATAGACTGCTGCTGGGTGCGGTGTTGAGTAGCATGGGCTCTTGCTCGCGTGGGCCCCATCCTACCTCCTCTCATCTCCTCTCTCCCCTCCTCTCTCCTCTCTTTCGCCCGCCTATCCTCTACCCCCGTCCTACCGTCCTCTCATATCCTCCCCTCCTACATCTCCTCAATCTCCCCTCCTACCATCCTCTAACGCTCCATCTCTCCCTCTTCTCTACCGTCCTCTACCTGCTCTCTCCTCTCCTACCTCCTCTCTCCCCTCCTACCTCCTCTACCCCCTCCTATCTCCTCTCTCCCCTCCTACCTCCTCTCGTCCCCTCCTACCTCCTACCTCCTCTCTCCCCTCCTACCTCCTCTCTCCCCTCCTACCTCCTCTCTCCCCCTCCTACCTCCTCTATACCCCCTCCTATCCTCCTCTCTCCCCTCCTACCTCCTCTCTACCCCCTTCCTACCCTCCTCTCCTCCCCTCCTACCCTCCTCTACTCCCCTCCTATCTCCTCTCTCCCTCCTAACTCTCTCTACCCCCTCCTACCTCCTCTATCCCCTCCTACCTCCTCTCTCCCCTCCTATCCTCCTCTCTACCTCCTACCTCCTCTCTCCCACTCCTACCTCCTCTACCCCCTCCTACCTCCTCTCTCCCCTCTATCTCCTCTCTACCCTCTCTCCCCTCCTACCTCCTCTCTCCCCTCCTACCTCGCTCTACCCCCTCCTACCTCCTCTCTCCCCTCCTACCTCCTCTCTCCCCTCCTACCTCCTCTCTCCCCTCCTACCTCCTCTACCCCCTCCTACCTCCTCTCTCCCCTCCTACCTCCTCTCTCCCCTCCTACCTCCTCTCTCCCCTCCTACCTCCTCTCCCCTCCTACTCCTCCTCCTACCTCCTCTCTCCCCTCCTACCTCCTCTCTCCCCTCCTACCTCCTCTCTCCCCTCCTACCTCCTCTCTCCCCTCCTACCTCCTCTCTCCCCTCCTACCTCCTCTCTCCCCTCCTACCTCCTCTCTCCCCTCCTACCTCCTCTCTCCCCTCCTACCTCCTCTCTCCCCTCCTACCTCCTCTCTCCCCTCCTACCTCCTCTACTCCCCTCCTACCTCCTCTCTCCCCTCTCTCCCCTCCTACCTCCTCTACCCCCTCCTACCTCCTCTCTCCCCTCCTACCTCCTCTCTCCCCTCCTACCTCCTCTACCCCCTCCTATCTCCTCTCTCCCCTCCTACCTCCTCTACCCCCTCCTACCTCCTCTCTCCCCTCCTACCTCCTCTACCCCCTCCTACCTCCTCTCTCCCCTCCTACCTCCTCTCTCCCCCTCTCTCCCCTCTCCCTCTACCTACCTCCCTCCTACCTCCTCTCTCCCTCCTCTCCTCCTCTCCCTCTCTCCTCTCCCTCTCCCCCCCCTCCTACTCCTCTCTCCCTCTCCAACTCCTCCTACTCCCTCCCTCCCTCCTCTCACCCTCCCTCCCTCCCTCTCCCCCCTCCTATCCTCCTCCCTCCTCCCCCTCTCCTCCCTCCCCCTCCTCTCCTCCTCCCCCTCCTACTCCCTCCTCCCTCTCCCTCATCTCTCTCTCCTCTCTCCCTCCTCTCTCCTCTCCCCCTCCTCTCCCTACCCCTCCTACCTCTCTCTCCCCCTATCTCCTCTTCTCCTCTCCTCCCTCCTCTCACCCTACCTCCTCTCCCTCTTACCTCCCCCCCTCTCCCCTCCTCCTACTCCTCTCTCCCCTCTCTCTCTCTCTCCTCTCCCTCTACCTCATCCTCTCTCCCCTCCTCTCTCTCTCCTCCCTCTCTCTCTCCTCTACCTCTCCTAACCTCCTCTCCCCTCCATCTCCTCTCCCCCCTACCTCCCCTCCTCCTCCTCCTCCCCTCCCTCCCTCCCTCTCCCTCTCCTCCCCTCTCCTCTCTTCCTCTCCCTATCTCCTCCTCTCTCCCCTCCTCCTCCTCCTCCCCCTCTCCCTACCTCCCTCTCCTCTCCCTATCCTCCTTCCCTCCCCCTCCTCTACCCTCCTCCCTCCTCCCCTACTCACCTCCTCTCTCCTTCCTCCCTACCTCCTCTCTCGTATACCTCCCTCTCCCCTCTACCCCTCCTTCTCCTACTTCCTCCTCCTCCTCTCCCCTCTACTTCTCCTCTACCCTCCTCTATCCTTCCTCCCCTCTCTCCCCTCCCTCCTCTCCCCTCCTACCTCCTCCCTCTCCCTTCTCCCCTTCCCTCTACCCCCTCCTCACCTCCCCTCTCTCTCCTCCCCCTCTCCTCCTTCCTCTCCTCCTCCCCTCCTCTACTCTCCTCCCCTCTCTACCTCTCTCCCCCTCCATTCTCCCCTCCTCCACCTCTCTCCCTCCTTCCCTTCCTCCCCTCCCTTCCTCCTCTCTCCTCTCCCTACCTCCCTCCTCCCCTCCCCTCTCCTCTCTCCCCTCCTCCTCTCTCCCCTCCTCTCCCTCCTCCTCCCCTCCTACACTTCCTCTCCCTCTCCTCCTCCCTCTTACCCCCTCCTACCTCCTCTCTCCCCTCTACCCTTCCTCCTCCTCTCCCTACTCTCTCCCTCACTCCTCCTCCCTTCTCCTCCTCTCTCCCCTCCTCCTCCTCTCTCCCCTCTACCTCCCTCTCCCCTCTCCTACCTCCTCTCCTCCCTCCACCCTCCCTCTCTCCCCTACCTCCCTCCTCCTCCCCTCCTACCCCTCCTCTCTCCCCTCTACCTCCTCCTCCTCTCCTCTCCCCTCTCCTCTCCTCCTCCCCTCCTCTCCTCCTCTCTCTCCCTCCTACCTCCCTCTCTCCCCTCCTCCTCCTCTCTCCCTCCTCTCCCTCCTCCTCTCTCCTCCTCCTCCCTCCTCTCCTCTCCCTCTCCCTCCTCTCCCTCCTCTCTCCCCTCCTCCCCTCTCTCCTCCTCTCCCTCCCCTCCTCTCCCTCCCTCCCCTCCTCCCTCCTCTCCCCTCCTCCCTCTCCTCCCTCCCTCCTCTCCCCTCCTCCTCCTCCCTCCCCTCCTCCCTCCTCTCCCCCTCCTCTCCTCCCTCCTCCCTCCCTCTCCCCTCCTCCTCCCTCTCCCTCTCCTCCCTCCTCCCTCCCCTCCTCCTCCTCTCCCCCCTCTCCTCCTCCTCCCCTCTCCCTCCTCTCCCCTCCTCCCTC
>JAMDYH010000183.1:0-16312 GCA_023658055.1 Thaleichthys pacificus | reverse complement strand
GGGTCAAAGTTGGACTTGTGTTCACACACGCAACTTTTGAACCGTATGACTGATTTTCAAAAATGAGGTACCACTGGATTCCCTGGATCAAGACGAGTTCAACGCACCCTATGACGTCAATTTCCGGTTATATAGATTTTCCGCCATTTCCGGTTTTATCAAAAACCTTTGAAAGCCTACTCCTCCTACAATTGTTGTCATATCTTCTTAAAAATTACCAGTGATGATCTTCAGACCAAGCCTCACAAAAGTTATCCCATGGCGTTTTGATTTTCTAAACCGTTTGTCTGGTACAGCCAATCAAAATTGGCCAAAAAGCAACCAAACAGGAATTTGGGTCATATCTAAGCAAATCTTTGATATATCAACACTAAACTTGGTATATCGGTGGAAAACACTACAACATGTTACCATGTGCAAAGGCAACTTCGTATCTCCAAAAATGATTGATATAAAGCAAATCGAATTTATCGCTAACGCTAAAAAAATGCTTTACACATCCGCCAGTCAAAAACTGATACTCTGATGCAATCACAAGTTCATATGAAGACTCTTGAGAATGTTTAGTACACAAATCTGAGAAAAAGTTGGCTGTGAGATGAAAAGTCGATTTTTTGTGAATATTTGAAACTAGCATGCTTGGCTAATTGCTAAGGAAATTTCCGATGTAATGTCTCCCTCTGCTCCTCAGCGCGTGCGCTCCACATTCTCACACACACTCAGCCTTTCCCTTGACACACGCGCAGGCTTGGCAAGACGCATACTCAACATTTCAGGAGAGTGTGGGCTGACCAAGCCCCCACTCATTGCTTGGTCTTAAGCAAAGGCCCATGTGGATCTTGATGGTATTGCATTTCCGATTTTGAATGCAATGGTAAAAAGTTCTCCAAATCGTGAAACATTGATAGTATAGGCCAAGAGTAACTACCACACCACAAATGGCCCAATATCACCCATAGGTGACGCTACAGGCCACGCCCAGATGCACAAAGATACAAGGCTTTCTGGAATGTGTAGGCTCACCAAGCCCCCTCCCTTCACTCCTTGGCTTGAAATAAAAGCCCTTGTGGATCTTAATGGTATTGCATTTCAGATTTGGTATCCCATTTGTAAGTCTACAGCATAGATTTTTCTATACAGTGACAATTTGTGTAGAACATACATTTTTCAATGGTTCGCAATGTTAGGAGGAATCCGCCATTGCTGCTTGCAGCTATATTTATTAGGATTCCTCCGTAAGGAGGAAACCTATTGTTATTGTTAGTTTTATTATTATTATTATTATTCTAGTTCCATGGGAGTCAATGGCAGCCCCTAGACCCCTTGGATAACTTTTTGTGAAATTTGGCACACTCATTAAGGACAGTTCCTTCTATACCTACACCAAGTTTCATGTATCCCATTAGACCACTCTAGCGCCACCAATGGGTCAAAGTTGGACTTGTGTTCACACACGCAACTTTTGAACCGTATGACTGATTTTCAAAAATGAGGTACCACTGGATTCCCTGGATCAAGACGAGTTCAACGCACCCTATGACGTCAATTTCCGGTTATATAGATTTTCCGCCATTTCCGGTTTTATCAAAAACCTTTGAAAGCCTACTCCTCCTACAATTGTTGTCATATCTTCTTAAAAATTACCAGTGATGATCTTCAGACCAAGCCTCACAAAAGTTATCCCATGGCGTTTTGATTTTCTAAACCGTTTGTCTGGTACAGCCAATCAAAATTGGCCAAAAAGCAACCAAACAGGAATTTGGGTCATATCTAAGCAAATCTTTGATATATCAACACTAAACTTGGTATATCGGTGGAAAACACTACAACATGTTACCATGTGCAAAGGCAACTTCGTATCTCCAAAAATGATTGATATAAAGCAAATCGAATTTATCGCTAACGCTAAAAAAATGCTTTACACATCCGCCAGTCAAAAACTGATACTCTGATGCAATCACAAGTTCATATGAAGACTCTTGAGAATGTTTAGTACACAAATCTGAGAAAAAGTTGGCTGTGAGATGAAAAGTCGATTTTTTGTGAATATTTGAAACTAGCATGCTTGGCTAATTGCTAAGGAAATTTCCGATGTAATGTCTCCCTCTGCTCCTCAGCGCGTGCGCTCCACATTCTCACACACACTCAGCCTTTCCCTTGACACACGCGCAGGCTTGGCAAGACGCATACTCAACATTTCAGGAGAGTGTGGGCTGACCAAGCCCCCACTCATTGCTTGGTCTTAAGCAAAGGCCCATGTGGATCTTGATGGTATTGCATTTCCGATTTTGAATGCAATGGTAAAAAGTTCTCCAAATCGTGAAACATTGATAGTATAGGCCAAGAGTAACTACCACACCACAAATGGCCCAATATCACCCATAGGTGACGCTACAGGCCACGCCCAGATGCACAAAGATACAAGGCTTTCTGGAATGTGTAGGCTCACCAAGCCCCCTCCCTTCACTCCTTGGCTTGAAATAAAAGCCCTTGTGGATCTTAATGGTATTGCATTTCAGATTTGGTATCCCATTTGTAAGTCTACAGCATAGATTTTTCTATACAGTGACAATTTGTGTAGAACATACATTTTTCAATGGTTCGCAATGTTAGGAGGAATCCGCCATTGCTGCTTGCAGCTATATTTATTAGGATTCCTCCGTAAGGAGGAAACCTATTGTTATTGTTAGTTTTATTGGGTGTGCTTTGCCTTCGGCAAGGGCACAACCTTTGTTCTCTCACATATATCTTCTTCTTCTTTTCCCACCCCTAAAACTCAGTCAATATTTGGCCTACATAGACAACCTAGGTGTCAAAAGTTTCGTCTTGGTCTCGATTGCGTTGCTTCTATTGGGATTTACGTTCCGTTGTACGGTTTAGGCTGAGCTTAAGTTTTTGTGGCGAAAAGTGTCTTCTGTCAACGAAGGGTAGCAGTGCTAGCCTACGTCACTACACGTTAGCAACGACGCATGGATACAACGTGATAGAGACGTTCTAGCACGCAAATTGGAGCTTGGATTATGAGTGAAAAATGCCAACCCCCCAAATTACCAACCATTGGGTTTTGTTGAGAAAGCAATTTCGAGTGGAACTGCCATCTCGGATTTTTTATTTAGGTTGTGAAAGTCTTTGTAATTTGAGCGAGTGCGGGTCGCCCGTGAGACTGCCTAGGCGGCAGCCATGCAAGCGTCATAGTAGTTTAGTATTTTCGTATTTTTATAGTTCGGTCAATTCTACACCACAAAACAGAAGGAGGGCAATGTTATGACGATATGACTATTGTGAAGACAGCCAGATGGTGAGATTTTAATGTAGGTTGCTGTAAAAACTTTGATTGGTTTGCTACGTGAGAGCCCCGTCAGCCTCCGTTGACGATTGCGTCAGCTGTTGTCGATCTTTGATGAGTATTTTCTTAATTTCGTACCAGGGTCAATTCGACATCAAAAATCAGAAGGAGGGCAGTGTTATAAAGATATGGCGATTGCGAAGACAGCCAGCGCGTCAGCATATTTTTGTGATTTGTGTAAAACTTGGAATTTGAGTGACACCACGGCTTGTTTTGACGTTAGCCTCAGTCAGACTCGGCTCACCCACTGGCAGTGTGTAGTACTGTCTTCAATGCCACAGCTAAACTTTATGTCAAAAGAAACGTTCTCATTTCCGGCGCTTTCAAACAATCAGTGAAATGTGGAGCAACAGCAGCTAGCTTGCCTCTAGCAAACTTATTTTGAATTAGCCATTTCCCCCTACATTAATGTCAAACTTATTTACGTTTTGGGGGGCATATTTTCAGTTAGCAGACGGTACTGTTTGAATCGCGATTCCATACTGCCAGTGACAACGTTGTTACAGTTGCTTGTTTCAAAGGGGGTTTGCAGCTGTTTCAAAGGGTGTTCTTAATGAAATATGCAATATGAGTAGGCTAAATGCTTGAAAATATCACTAGAAGGGAAAAACTTACAACCGACGCAAGCGAGCACACCCTACAATTTCCCCAGAAATTGTACCCTCTCTAGTTATTATTATTATTATTATTATTCTAGTTCCATGGGAGTCAATGGCAGCCCCTAGACCCCTTGGATAACTTTTTGTGAAATTTGGCACACTCATTAAGGACAGTTCCTTCTATACCTACACCAAGTTTCATGTATCCCATTAGACCACTCTAGCGCCACCAATGGGTCAAAGTTGGACTTGTGTTCACACACGCAACTTTTGAACCGTATGACTGATTTTCAAAAATGAGGTACCACTGGATTCCCTGGATCAAGACGAGTTCAACGCACCCTATGACGTCAATTTCCGGTTATATAGATTTTCCGCCATTTCCGGTTTTATCAAAAACCTTTGAAAGCCTACTCCTCCTACAATTGTTGTCATATCTTCTTAAACATTACCAGTGATGATCTTCAGACCAAGCCTCACAAAAGTTATCCCATGGCGTTTTGATTTTCTAAACCGTTTGTCTGGTACAGCCAATCAAAATTGGCCAAAAAGCAACCAAACAGGAATTTGGGTCATATCTAAGCAAATCTTTGATATATCAACACTAAACTTGGTATATCGGTGGAAAACACTACAACATGTTACCATGTGCAAAGGCAACTTCGTATCTCCAAAAATGATTGATATAAAGCAAATCGAATTTATCGCTAACGCTAAAAAAATGCTTTACACATCCGCCAGTCAAAAACTGATACTCTGATGCAATCACAAGTTCATATGAAGACTCTTGAGAATGTTTAGTACACAAATCTGAGAAAAAGTTGGCTGTGAGATGAAAAGTCGATTTTTTGTGAATATTTGAAACTAGCATGCTTGGCTAATTGCTAAGGAAATTTCCGATGTAATGTCTCCCTCTGCTCCTCAGCGCGTGCGCTCCACATTCTCACACACACTCAGCCTTTCCCTTGACACACGCGCAGGCTTGGCAAGACGCATACTCAACATTTCAGGAGAGTGTGGGCTGACCAAGCCCCCACTCATTGCTTGGTCTTAAGCAAAGGCCCATGTGGATCTTGATGGTATTGCATTTCCGATTTTGAATGCAATGGTAAAAAGTTCTCCAAATCGTGAAACATTGATAGTATAGGCCAAGAGTAACTACCACACCACAAATGGCCCAATATCACCCATAGGTGACGCTACAGGCCACGCCCAGATGCACAAAGATACAAGGCTTTCTGGAATGTGTAGGCTCACCAAGCCCCCTCCCTTCACTCCTTGGCTTGAAATAAAAGCCCTTGTGGATCTTAATGGTATTGCATTTCAGATTTGGTATCCCATTTGTAAGTCTACAGCATAGATTTTTCTATACAGTGACAATTTGTGTAGAACATACATTTTTCAATGGTTCGCAATGTTAGGAGGAATCCGCCATTGCTGCTTGCAGCTATATTTATTAGGATTCCTCCGTAAGGAGGAAACCTATTGTTATTGTTAGTTTTATTATTATTATTATTATTATTATTCTAGTTCCATGGGAGTCAATGGCAGCCCCTAGACCCCTTGGATAACTTTTTGTGAAATTTGGCACACTCATTAAGGACAGTTCCTTCTATACCTACACCAAGTTTCATGTATCCCATTAGACCACTCTAGCGCCACCAATGGGTCAAAGTTGGACTTGTGTTCACACACGCAACTTTTGAACCGTATGACTGATTTTCAAAAATGAGGTACCACTGGATTCCCTGGATCAAGACGAGTTCAACGCACCCTATGACGTCAATTTCCGGTTATATAGATTTTCCGCCATTTCCGGTTTTATCAAAAACCTTTGAAAGCCTACTCCTCCTACAATTGTTGTCATATCTTCTTAAAAATTACCAGTGATGATCTTCAGACCAAGCCTCACAAAAGTTATCCCATGGCGTTTTGATTTTCTAAACCGTTTGTCTGGTACAGCCAATCAAAATTGGCCAAAAAGCAACCAAACAGGAATTTGGGTCATATCTAAGCAAATCTTTGATATATCAACACTAAACTTGGTATATCGGTGGAAAACACTACAACATGTTACCATGTGCAAAGGCAACTTCGTATCTCCAAAAATGATTGATATAAAGCAAATCGAATTTATCGCTAACGCTAAAAAAATGCTTTACACATCCGCCAGTCAAAAACTGATACTCTGATGCAATCACAAGTTCATATGAAGACTCTTGAGAATGTTTAGTACACAAATCTGAGAAAAAGTTGGCTGTGAGATGAAAAGTCGATTTTTTGTGAATATTTGAAACTAGCATGCTTGGCTAATTGCTAAGGAAATTTCCGATGTAATGTCTCCCTCTGCTCCTCAGCGCGTGCGCTCCACATTCTCACACACACTCAGCCTTTCCCTTGACACACGCGCAGGCTTGGCAAGACGCATACTCAACATTTCAGGAGAGTGTGGGCTGACCAAGCCCCCACTCATTGCTTGGTCTTAAGCAAAGGCCCATGTGGATCTTGATGGTATTGCATTTCCGATTTTGAATGCAATGGTAAAAAGTTCTCCAAATCGTGAAACATTGATAGTATAGGCCAAGAGTAACTACCACACCACAAATGGCCCAATATCACCCATAGGTGACGCTACAGGCCACGCCCAGATGCACAAAGATACAAGGCTTTCTGGAATGTGTAGGCTCACCAAGCCCCCTCCCTTCACTCCTTGGCTTGAAATAAAAGCCCTTGTGGATCTTAATGGTATTGCATTTCAGATTTGGTATCCCATTTGTAAGTCTACAGCATAGATTTTTCTATACAGTGACAATTTGTGTAGAACATACATTTTTCAATGGTTCGCAATGTTAGGAGGAATCCGCCATTGCTGCTTGCAGCTATATTTATTAGGATTCCTCCGTAAGGAGGAAACCTATTGTTATTGTTAGTTTTATTATTATTATTATTATTATAGTTCCATGGGAGTCAATGGCAGCCCCTAGACCCCTTGGATAACTTTTTGTGAAATTTGGCACACTCATTAAGGACAGTTCCTTCTATACCTACACCAAGTTTCATGTATCCCATTAGACCACTCTAGCGCCACCAATGGGTCAAAGTTGGACTTGTGTTCACACACGCAACTTTTGAACCGTATGACTGATTTTCAAAAATGAGGTACCACTGGATTCCCTGGATCAAGACGAGTTCAACGCACCCTATGACGTCAATTTCCGGTTATATAGATTTTCCGCCATTTCCGGTTTTATCAAAAACCTTTGAAAGCCTACTCCTCCTACAATTAATGTCCAATCTTCCCTAGATTCGGCACACATCATCGTTAGAGCAACCCTCACTGTAGTTATCAAAAGCTTTTTGATTTTCAAAACCGTTTGTCCGCTACGACCAATCAAAATTGGCAACAAAGCAACCAAACAGGAAGTTTGGTCATATCTCAGCAAATCCTTGAGAAATCAACACCAAACTTGGTAGGATGACTCGGAACCCTCTTCTGAGGATGTCCAATTAATTTGGTGTCATGTGATCACTGGGCGTGGCCGCAGGATGCAAAAATGTGTTTTGGCCAATAACTGTTGATTCGTTTGCCTTTATTAAGTGATTCCTTTGTCTCATGATATCATGGGACATCCAGTGTGTGACACATGATAACTTGTGATAACATCCGAATTGATGCGGCCGCCATTTTGAATGACTAAAAAAACGTTTTTTCTTTACTCCTCCTACAAATGTTTTCCAATTTTCACCAAATTTGGCAGAGATCATCTTCAGACCAAGCCTCACAAAAGCCATCATATGTTTTTTGGATTTTCAAAACCGTTTGCCCGGTACGGCCAATCAAAATGTGCCGTTAAGCCAGCAAACAGGAAGTTGGGTCGTATCTCAGCAAATCTTTGATGGATTCACACCAAACTTGTTCTGTGTACTCGTAACCCTCTTCTGAGGATGTCTAACATGTTTTATGGGTCATTTGACTGCTTGGCCACCTCATTGCTGCTTGCAGCTATATTTGTTGGAATGTTGCTTCAGCATTCCAAGTATTGTTCTTTGAATCTTTATTCAAGCATCTTCTTCTTCTTCTTCTTCTTCTATTTCTTCCACGACACCTTTCAGCGCCTTCAAATCTTCAGCTATTAAAACCGTTCAGCTATCAAAAAATTCAGCCGTTTCAGGCCATGACTGCTATATCTTTTCAGCTTTGTACCTCTTATGCTTGAATTAATATAAATCAATATTCATAATATTTGTAACATGGTTTTCCAATTGAGTTTTTTTTTCAAATCCTCTCAATCCTCTTAAACGTCTTCAACTTTCAAATCCTTCTTCTTCCTCAATCCTTCAGCTACAGCCACCATTTAAACTTTAAAATGTTGACAAAACCCTAAACTATTTTTTTTAAATTCAGCTTTTTGATATCTAATCAACTTTTTTCAATATCACTGATTATGTTTCATGACTTTTTCAAGCCGTTTCTGAGATTTACATGGGTGTGTACGTGAAAGCCTAGAGTGCAGACTGAAACGCTTAGAGTGGAGGGGAGCTTCGGATGTCGTTGAAAAAATATTTATAGTTTGCCAGCATTGCCACAATTTTCGCTCTTCATGCTTCATTTTTGGATCAATAGATAGCTAATGTTGTGCTGGTCGTAGACAGTTGTCTGTTGAATCCAACAGACGTACACATTTGTTCAGAGCCCCACGAAAGCGAGACAAAGTCCAACTCTCGCCCCATAGAGACCAATGCAAATCTGGTGACAAAATCGTCAGAGAAAGCAAAAAGAACAAGATTTTGAAACTGCCGGTAGAGTCGTATTTCTGACCACACAGAAATATAAAGGACATCTATGGTTTCGGCAGAGTCTTGGGTCTCGGAAAATATGCTTATTTTTTGGATTGGAAGTATAGTTTTGCGTCTAGGTTAACTTGTTTGAGGTGTGGATTCTAGCGAAATTTCTGTTATTCTTTGCCCTCAGCGCGTTAGCATTCATAGCTGCACCATCACCGTGGCAACCACACAAACAAGCGCCACTCAGTCTATTACACAGGTGATTGTTATTAGCTGATTAGTGGAGACACAGGACAAGCTATTCAGTCAACTCGTCTCATTAAAAGACTAAGAGCACCACAACACAACTACTACCACTACTGCTATATTTTATGCCACTACTGCAACTACTAATTCTGCATATGCTGCTAATATCTCTTTTACTAACTACTTCGCTAATGGAACTGTTTTGTTCTACTACGCCACTGAGTGCGTTTACTTGACCATGAGAAACCCGATTACTAGCAATTGTCGGTTTATGCCATACAATTACTCCATTTACATGTGTAATTAGTTATGCGATTACTCAATAAGCACGTCTACATGATTCTTTTTATTAATCGTTGTATGTTCCACGGACAAAACTTGCACCATCATCCTTCTGCAACAAAGTGTCGCCGTGTCTTCCTGTATCGGCCCTACTGCTGTATGTTTCATTCAATCAACACATTGAATCCTACTAAGAAAGCCGAGTAAACGCACTCAATGCACACATCTGCTACTGCTATTAGCTACTATCCCAACTATAATGTCAGCTGTTAAGACTATAATATTTTTTTTATGACTAGCTAGCCTAGGCCTACTTCTTCTTCTGTTTAACAGTTCAGCTTTCAGCTTCTCCCGCATTGTATTTCAGCTCTTAGCGTTGTTAGATGATGCAGTTCAGTTTCCACACTGCCTCTTTTGTGTGACTCACACATTTTTGAAATTAATTTCAGCTTGCGGGTATTTTCTCATTTCTGTATTTTCTGCAATTTAAGAAAAATAATTTCATCTTTCAGCATTCCAACGCATTTTCAGCAGGAAATGCCTTTCTAGTTAGGGGCCAAGCAGCGAAGCTGCGAGGCACCTATTGTAATTGGTGGTATTATTATTATTCTTCTTCCGTCATGGGTGTCTATGGCAGCCCCCATAAGCGCTTGGTCGAAAGTTGTGAAATTTGGCACACTCATTGGGGACAGTCCCCTGGTCCAATTCACAAAGTGTCATGTCTCATACCTGGGCACTCTAGCGCCACTAATGGGTCAAAGTTGGACTTGTGTTTACACACGCAACCTTTGAACCGCATGTCCGATTGTCAAAAATGAGGTACCGATGGATTCCTTGGATCAAGGCGAGTTCAACGCACACCATGGCGTCAATTTCCGGTTATATAGAATTTCCGCCATTTCCGGTTTTATCAAAACCCTTTGAAAGCCTACTCCTCCTACAATTTTTGTCAAATCTTCGTCAAAATTACCAGAGATAATCTTCAGACCAAGCCTCACAAAAGTTATCGAAAAGAATTTTGATCCTCACAACCGTTTGTTCGGTACAGCCAATCAAATTCAGCAGAAAAGCCGCCAAACAGGAAGTGAAGTCATATATCAGCAAAACTTTGAGATATCAACACCAACCTTGGTATGATGACTCGGAACCCTCTTATGAGGATGTCCACACAATTTGGTGTCATGTGATCACTGGGCGTGGCCGCAGGAAGCAAAAATGTGTTTTGGCCAATAACTATTGATTTGTTTGCCTTTATTAAGTGATTCCTTTGTCTCATGATATGTTGGGACATCCCGTGTGTGACACATGATAACTTGTGATAAAAGCCGAATTGATGCGGCCACCATTTTGAATTAATTGAAAAAGTTTTTTTCTCTACTCCTCCTACAATTGTTGTCATATCTTCTTCAAAATTACCAGAGAAGATGTTCAGACCAATCCTCACAAAAGTTATCCCATGGCGTTTTGATTTTCTAAACCGTTTGTCCGGTACAGCCAATCAAAATTGGCAAAAAAGCAACCAAACAGGAATTTGGATCAAATCACAGCAAATCTTTGATATATCAACACTAAACTTGGTATATCGGTGAAAGACACTACAACATGTTACCATGTGCAAAGGCAACTTCATATCTCCAAAAATGATTGATCAGACATGAAAATCCCTCACCTTTCGGCGAAATTCGCCGTTTTGAAACCAAAATAGGTGACCTACGTGAATCGTGTAGATTTGATGAGAAATTGTTTTGGAGGGAGGGGGGGGGGGGGTATATTCATTCAGTGAACTGCGAACAGGTGCGCGTGACAGAAGGGAGCGCGAGTGCATGGAAATATTAACGCGAAGGGCCTTGCATCACCAGTGCAGACCACCATCAGAAGCTGAAAGCACTGGCCTCGGCGATTTACCTGACTGAATTTGGTGAATGATGGTTTCAATCATTTTTTATATTTTCTGGTATATCTAAGTTAAGTTACCCAGGAGCTCTGTTGACAGACTTAGCTAACATTAGCTACAGCTTGATGAATTGAGTCATTGAACACAGCAGGAGAGAACGCAACGTTAGCCGGCTAGCTAAAGCTCCGGTGGAAAATTCCAAATGAACGTATGCAGCCCTTAGTGCCGCTTACACAACAGTGACACTGATCGAAAGCTAATTTGAGACAATATAAAGATGGAAAACCAGGCTAAGAAACGTAAACGTAATTACTTTCACTAGCCAACGTTTTACCAATTGCACAAACGGCTATGTTTGTTTGTTTCAAGCTCCAAAAACGCTTGCATTAAGCATGGAAGTCCCTAACTAGCATCACATCAGGCAGAATTTGCATGCATTAGCAGGGCGCTCGCTGTAGTGGCGTATGGGACCGGTTCTGGTGGGCCGGTCTGGATCAAAGTCCAGGGCCTATTTTTTTACTCCCAGTCAGTCCCTGCCGTTCTATCAATAAGCAGACCTGCCAACCTGTACGCAGTTTGTGTAGCGGATACGCATTTTGACTTCAAAGTACGCTGGTACTTGTATTGGCTGTCAATCATGATGGAAGAGTAGACAAGTTAAGTTACAGCATGTCCACCATCTCTTGTGGGGGTTATGCATTAAGCCATTTGTGGTGCCCTTACCACATTGTGCCTCATATACTGTAAATGTTAGACCCAGTGACAGGCTGGCATGAAATGGCTTGCATAATACTTAGTAAGGAGACCATAATAATTTTTGACTCATGGCTTAAGTTAAGTTTCTCCAGCTCTCCCCAGGTTGGCAAAATAAGTATCTCCAAATGCATCAGATTGATGCTTTAAAATATGGAATGTTTAAATTTTTCTTATGGGGGAGCATGCACCCGGACCCCCTTAGAGGGGTAATATCCTTCTCACCTTTTTCACCCGACCCGTTTTCATGCCTGTTGATATAAAGGAAATCGAATTTATTGCTGACGCTAAAATAATGCTTTACACATTCGCCAGTCAAAAACTGATACTTTGATTCAATCACAAGTTCATATGAAGACTCTTGAGAATGTTTAGTACACAAATCTGAGGAAAAGTTGACTGTAACATGAAAAGTAGATTTTTGGTGAATATTTGAAACATGCGTGCTTTCAGGAGAGTGTGGGCTGACCAAGCCCCCACTCATTGCTTGGTCTTTAGCAAAGGCCTTGTGGATCTTGATGGTATTGCATTTCCAATTTTGTATGCAATGGTAAAAAGTTCTCCAAATCGTGAAACATTGATAGTATAGGCCAAGAGTAACTACCACACCACAAATGGCCCAATATCACCCATAGGTGACGCTACAGGCCACGCCCAGATGCACAAAGATACAAGGCTTTCTGGAATGGGTAGGCTCACCAAGCCCCTTCCCTTCACTCCTTGGCTTAAAATAAAAGCCCTTGTGGATCCGGTTTTATCAAAAACCTTTGAAAGCCTACTCCCCCTACAATTTGTTTCCAATCTTCCCCAGAATTGGCATCCATCATCGTTGGAGCAACCCTCACTCAAAACTAATTTATATATTTGATTTTCAAAACCGTTTGTCCGGTACAGCCAATCAAAATTGGCAACATGCATGCTTGGCTAATTTCTAGGGCTGTTTACCCAAATCCTCTCTCCCTTTGCTCCTGTGCACGCGTGCTCCACATTCTCACACACACAAGGGGCCAGAGCCCCTTGACACATGCGCAAGCTTGGTACGACGCACAAGAAGAAGACCATTTTATTGTTGGAGAAGACTTGAAGACAACGACTGACGAGACTCCTGCAGCCCTCAGAGATTTTCATTGTTACATTTGACAGTGAGTAATAAGAGCCTACAACGGCAGTACAAAACATGTATTTTAGCGTTTGTATTCGTATGATAACTTGAAGACTTTTATACTGTTGTAAACAGGATAGCAGCTAATCTAGCTAGGCTAGCTGAGCTAAGGATTTCTCTTTGTACAGACAGTATTACAGGCTAGCAAGCCGTAAAATCTTTAACATTATACTTGCTTCGTGAGACGCGTTTGAAATTAGTATACTGTACGTAATTGTGCGGTTGGGTTGTTCTATTTTCACATGTCATTGTTGATGTAATTTTGTTTGTGCGTTCCAAGTTGTTCTGACGGTATTCACATCATAAATTATTATTTTCGAAACTGTAGCTAGGTAGTCTAGTTTGCTGCATAGTTAGAGCTACCTAGCATTAAACACGTAGCAATGGTACCATGGTTGTTTTACTTGCTAGCTTTGTCTGGGTTCGTGGTTTGATCGTTTAGGAGTGGAAATATTCAAGCATGGATTTTTCTATACAGTGACAATTTGTGAAGAATATGAATTTTTCAATGGTTCGCAATGTTTTGGAGGAATCCGCCGGTGCTGATCAAGCCAAGTTCAACGCACACCATGGCGTCATTTTCCGGTTATATAGATTTTCCGCAATTTCTGGTTTTATCAAAACCCTTTGGTTTTGTAGGAGGAGGCCAAGCCTACTCCTCCTACAATTTTTGTCAGATCTTCGTCCAAATTACCAGAGATGATCTTCAGACCAAGCCTCACAAAAGATATCGAACAGAATTTTGATCATCACAACCGTTTGTCCGTGACAGCCAATCAAATTCAGCAGAAAAGCTGCCAAACAGGAAGTGAAGTCATATCTCAGCAGTTCTTTGATGCAGTGACACCAAATTTGTTACGCCTAATCGGAACCTTATTCTGAGGATGTCCTCCAAAAATGGTGTCATGTGACTACAAGGGGGCGTGGCCGGAAGCATAAACGTGTTTTGGCTAATAACTGTTTAAGTTTTTAGCTTAATAAAGTATTTTCTTTGTCTCTTGATGTCTTCTGAGATCCCAAGCCTGACCTTCGATAATATTTCATAACAACCGAATTGACGCGGCCGCCATTTTGGATTTTATGGGAAAGTGTAAAAACCTTTTTCACGCCCCAATGATTACCAAATTTGGCACAGATTATCTTCAGACCCAGCTGCACAAAAGGTATCAGATGTATTTTCCATTTTCAAAAACGTTTGTTCGGTAGAGCCGATCAAAGGCGGCGGCAAAGCCGCCAAACGAGACGTGAGAGCGTAACTCAGCAACCATTTGTCCGATTGTCACCAAACTTCGGTTCGTTTGTTCCCACGAGGAGCAGAGGAGGCCTGCGGTGTTATACCAGAAAAAAACACTTTGAACACTCGGTACTCTTGAACGCAAACAGATATTTCAACCAAACTTGTGTGTTGCATGAGTGCAACAGGTTGTTGTGACTTAATTGTTGCACAAGTGCTATGGAGGCCATGTCCTGCTCTGGACTGCTTGGCCCCTCCATTGCTGCTTGCAGCTATATTTAGGGGCCAAGCAGCGAAGCTGCGAGGCACCTATTGTAATTGGTGGTATTATTATTCTTCTTCTTCCGTCATGGGTGTCTATGGCAGCCCCCATAAGCGCTTGGTCGAAAGTTGTGAAATTTGGCACACTCATTGGGGACAGTCCCCTGGTCCAATTCACAAAGTGTCATGTCTCATACCTGGGCACTCTAGCGCCACCAATGGGTCAAAGTTGGAGTTGCATTTACATAAGTAACTTTTGAACCGCATGTCCGATTGTCAAAAATGTGGTACAGTTGGATTCCTTGGATCAAGCCGAGTTCTACGCACACCATGGCGTCAATTTCCGGTTATATAGAATTTCCGCTATTTCCGGTTTTATCAAAACCCTTTGAAAGCCTACTCCTCCTACAATTTTTGTCAAATCTTCTTCAGAATTACCAGATATGCTCTTCAGACCAAGCCTCACAAAAGTTATCGAAAGAATTTTGATCGTCAAAAAGGTTTGTCCGGTACAGCCAATCAAATTCAGCAGAAAAGCCGCCAAACAGTAAGTGAAGTCATATCTCAGCAGTTCTTTGAGGCAGTGACACCAAATTTGGTACCACTACTCGGAACCTTATTCTGAGGATGTCTTTTAAAAATGGTGTCATGTGACTAAAAGGGGGCGTGGCCGGCAGCATAAACGTTTTTTGGCTAATAACTGTTGAAGTGTTTAGCTTAATAGAGTCATTTATTTGTCTCTTGATGTCTTCTGAGATCCCAAGCCTGACCATCGCTAATATATAATAACAACCGAATTGACGCGGCCGCCATTTTGAATTTCATGGAAAAGTGTAAAAACCTTTTTCACGCCCCAAATTTTGTCCAATGATTACCAAATTTGGCACAGATTATCTTCAGACCCAGATGCACAAAGGGTATCAGATGTATTTTCCATTTTCAAAACCGTTTGTTCGGTAGAGCCGATCAAAGGCGGCGGTGAAGCCGCTAAACGAGACGTGAAAGCATAACTCAGCAACCATTTGTCCGATTGTCACCAAACTTCGGTTCCTTTGTTTCCAGGAGGAGCAGAGGAGGCCTGCGGTGTTATAAAAGAAAAAAACACTTTGAACACTCAGTACTCTTGAACGCAAACAGATATTTTAACCAAACTTGGTGTGTTGCATGAGTGCAACAGGTTGTTGTGACTTAATTGTTGCACAAGTGCTATGGAGGCCATGTCCTGCTCTGGACTGCTTGGCCCCTCCATTGCTGCTTGCAGCTATATTTTATTTAAAATTTTTGATCGAAATGACCATAACTTGCTCAATTTTCAACCGATTTTTAAACGGTTTGGTTTGTTGTCAATGTCAGAGATGTCGTTATGCCACTGCATACTTATGAATAATTTAAAAAAATTAGAAGTCATTTAAAAAGTAGGCCTACATGTAGCATCAACACAATGTTATGGGTGAGCGAGTTGACTGTAGCAAGATGGCCGCCATGTGCGGACGTTCTAGACTCCGCCGTAAAACATCT
This sequence comes from Thaleichthys pacificus, assembly GCA_023658055.1. NCBI lineage: Eukaryota > Metazoa > Chordata > Actinopteri > Osmeriformes > Osmeridae > Thaleichthys > Thaleichthys pacificus. Next base: position 232 of record JAMDYH010000183.1, on the reverse strand, counting down.
AGTCTTTATATATATCTATGGGTCTAACTACACATTTCGGTGCGACAAAGTTTTAGCGCTTTGCACATGCTTTCAGGAACTCATTTCACACGTATATAATGTACTGAGAAGCAAATCATGGAATTGACTTTACAGGATCTTTAACCGAATAATCTTTAAATGTTGCATTAAAGATATGCCCATGGATATTTTGAACTACTTACCAAATGACTTGCGATTGAAATCATCAGCA
>JAMDYH010000177.1:0-21417 GCA_023658055.1 Thaleichthys pacificus | reverse complement strand
TCATTTCACATTGTCTGATCAAGTGGCCTGTGCGGCACTGACATACCAAAGAGAAAAACAGCAGTTTTCGATCATCATGGATACTACGCCTCAGCCCTCCATTTCACATGTCTGATCAAGTGGGCCTGGTCGGCACTGACGTAGACCCAACAGCAGTATTTCATCATATGGATCGTTACGACCTCCAACCCGGATCCATTTCACATTGTCTGATCAAGTAGGGCGTCATATGGATAGTACGCCTCCAACCCTCCACGTTGTCTGATCAAGTGGGCCTGTGCGGCACTGACAGACCAACCAGCGCTTGTCGTCATATGGATAGTACGCCTCCAACCCTCCACGTTGTCTGATCAAGTGGGCCTGTGCGGCACTGACAGACCAACCAGCACTTGTCATCATATGGATAGTACCAGCAAAAGCCAACAAGCATGTCATATTATGTTTTTTCTCCCACCTTAAGATTTTTTTGTCTTTAGCATTTGAATCTGCAATTGTTTAGGATAATTTTTTTATGTTAGTCATGTCCTATAAATATGTCTAGTTTTCACTGTACAGCACTTTGGTCAACATAAGTTGTTGTCAAATGTGCTTTATAAATAAACTTGACTTCTCTATGTTGGTAGTGTCAAGGTTTTTTACAATCTGTTGATGTTAACTTTGTTATAGTTCATGTTGTTCTACCCTCCCCACCCCCCCCAAAAAAAAAAAAAAAAAACATTTTTTCAATCTGTTGATGTTAAATGTGTTATAGTTCATGTTGTTCTACCCTCCCCCCTTAAATAAATACATATTTAGCTATGCATAGATGTTTGTGTTAAGTTTCATGTATTAATGTCTGCTGTTTTGTCACCCGTTCTATTCAGTAGGTGCGGTGGGCAGCTGTGGAGCAGTGATCAGGCACCACCTCCAGATTTATAGCTTATATTCATTTAGTTACAGTTAGCGTAAATGTTATAAATGTGTATATATTTTGTATCCATCTTGTACAGTAGGAACAGTGAGCAGCTGCAGAGCATTGACCGGTGACCAACTCCAGATCCATTTCAAATTCTCACCACTGGTCATTCTGGAAAAGTGTGTACAAGTCTCAATTATCCAGATACATTAAAGTGCACCAGTTCTCAATGTTCTTGAGATTCCATTCACATTGAATATGAGATACAGGTGCTACATGGGCATCAATAATAACCATTTAGGACAGTATTTATAATAAAATCATGTAAATGTACCTGTAGTTGTTACAAAATAAACCTGAACTTGTCCAGAAGGGATTTCAAGTGTGCTTTTTTAAATACTTGTTATTTGTTTGTTAAAATCTGATACCTTTTGCAGGAGACGCTTAACCCCAAATCTATATGATGCTTAAAATAATTTTGAAAATGAAATATCCACTTTAGATAAACTAGTTGCTGGAAATCCTGGAAAACTGGACATAAATTTTGATGGAATTCTATTTTGAGAAATTTCACACAAATGTCATGTAATAAGGTAAAACATGTTCTTTAAATAACATTCCCATATCCTTTTGGTTACTCAAGGCTATCTTTCTGTTGCTTTGGATGAGTAATTTGTATATATGTTGCCTATCAACTGGAAGAAATGTTGGTTGTATGTTTTATTACAAGTTTACAAATTTACATGTCAACTAATGGTTGCTATCCAGGAATTATAATCCTAGGAACCAGATAACGGGACGAGTTGACCAACAACCTACACACATTTTCTCTGCTGTCTAAAACCAATGTAAAAACACTGAATGGTTGATATCAGTAAACACCAGGAGACTATGGGCAGCTTGGGCAGCCGCAAGCACACCCTCACAATTTCCCCAGAAATTGTATGCTCTCTAGTTATTATTATTATTATTATTCTAGTTCCATGGGAGTCAATGGCAGCCCCTAGACCCCTTGGATAACTTTTTGTGAAATTTGGCACACTCATTAAGGACAGTTCCTTCTATACCTACACCAAGTTTCATGTATCCCATTAAACCACTCTAGCGCCACCAATGGGTCAAAGTTGGACTTGTGTTCACACACGCAACATTTGAACCGTATGACTGATTTTCAAAAATGAGGTACCATTGGATTCCCTGGATCAAGACGAGTTCAACGCACCCTATGACGTCAATTTCCGGTTATATAGATTTTCCGCCATTTCCGGTTTTATCAAAAACCTTTGAAAGCCTACTCCTCCTACAATTGTTGTCATATCTTCTTCAAAATTACCAGTGATGATCTTCAGACCAAGCCTCACAAAAGTTATCCCATGGCGTTTTGATTTTCTAAACCGTTTGCCTGGTAAAGCCAATCAAAATTGGCCAAAAAGCAACCAAACAGGAATTTGGGTCAAATCTCAGCAAATCTTTGATATATCATCACTAAACATGGTATATCGGTGGAAGACACTACAACATGTTACCAGGTGCAAAGGCAACTTCGTATCTCCAAACATGATTGATATAAAGCAAATCGAATTTATCGCTAATGCTAAAAAAATGCTTTACACATCCGCCAGTCAAAAACTGATACTCTGATGCAATCACAAGTTCATATGAAGACTCTTGAGAATGTTTAGTACACAAATCTGAGAAAAAGTTGACTGTGAGATGAAAAGTCGATTTTTTGTGAATATTTGAAACTAGCATGCTTGGCTAATTGCTAATGTAAATTTCCAATGTAATGTCTCCCTCTGCTCCTCAGCGCGCGCGCTCCACATTCTCACACACACTCAGCCTTTCCCTTGACACACGCGCAGGCTTGGCAAGACGCATACTCAACATTTCAGGAGAGTGTGGGCTGACAAAGCCCCCACTCACTCCTTGGTCTTTAGCAAAGGCCTTGTGGATCTTGATGGTATTGCATTTCTGATTTTGTATGCAATGGTAAAAAGTTCTCCAAATCCTGAAACATTGATAGTATAGGTTAAGAGTAACTACCACACCTCAAATGGCCCAACATCACCCATAGGTGACGCTACTGGCCACGCCCTGATGCAAAAAGATACAAGGCTTTCTGGAATGGGTAGGCTCACTAAGCCCCCTCCCTTCACTCCTTGGGTTGAAATAAAGGCCCTTGTGGATCTTGATGGTATTGCATTTCAGACTTGGTATCCCATTGGTAAACCTGCAGCATGGATTTTTATATACAGTGACAATTTGTAAAGAATATGCATTTTTCAATGGTTGGCAATGTTAGGAGGAATCCGCCATTGCTGCTTGCAGCTATATTTATTATTATTATTATTCTAGTTCCATGGGAGTCAATGGCAGCCCCTAGACCCCTTGGATAACTTTTTGTGAAATTTGGCACACTCATTAAGGACAGTTCCTTCTATACCTACACCAAGTTTCATGTATCCCATTAGACCACTCTAGCGCCACCAATGGGTCAAAGTTGGACTTGTGTTCACACACGCAACTTTTGAACCGTATGACTGATTTTCTAAAATTAGGTACCACTGGATTCCCTGGATCAAGACGAGTTCAACGCACCCTATGACGTCAATTTCTGGTTATATAGATTTTCCGCCATTTCCGGTTTTATCAAAAACCTTTGAAAGCCTACTCCTCCTACAATTGTTGTCATATCTTCTTCAAAATTACCAGTGATGATCTTCAGACCAAGCCTCACAAAAGTTATCCCATGGCGTTTTGATTTTCTAAACCGTTTGTCTGGTACAGCCAATCAAAATTGGCCAAAAAGCAACCAAACAGGAATTTGGGTCAAATCTAAGCAAATCTTTAATATATCAACACTAAACTTGGTATATCGGTGCAAGACACTACAACATGTTACCATGTGCAAAGGCAACTTCGTATCTCCAAACATGATTGATATAAAGCAAATCGAATTTATCGCTAATGCTAAAAAAATGCTTTACACATCCGCCAGTCAAAAACTGATACTCTGATGCAATCACAAGTTCATATGAAGACTCTTGAGAATGTTTAGTACACAAATCTGAGAAAAAGTTGACTGTGAGATGAAAAGTCGATTATTTGTGAATTTTTAAAACTAGCATGCTTGGCTAATTGCTAAGGAAATTTCCAATGTAATGTCTCCCTCTGCTCCTCAGCGCGCGCGCTCCACATTCTCACACACACTCAGCCTTTCCCTTGACACACGCGCAGGCTTGGCAAGACGCATACTCAACATTTCAGGAGAGTGTGGGCTGACCAAGCCCCCACTCATTGCTTGGTCTTAAGCAAAGGCCCATGTGGATCTTGATGGTATTGCATTTCCGATTTTGAATGCAATGGTAAAAAGTTCTCCAAATCCTGAAACATTGATAGTATAGGCCAAGAGTAACTACCACACCACAAATGGCCCAATATCACCCATAGGTGACGCTACAGGCCACGCCCAGATGCAAAAAGATACAAGGCTTTCTGGAATGCGTAGGCTCACCAAGCCCCCTCCCTTCACTCCTTGGCTTGAAATAAAAGCCCTTGTGGATCTTAATGGTATTGCATTTCAGATTTGGTATCCCATTGGTAAGTCTACAGCATAGATTTTTCTATACAGTGACAATTTGTGTAGAACATACATTTTTCAATGGTTCGCAATGTTAGGAGGAATCCGCCATTGCTGCTTGCAGCTATATTTAGGATTCCTCCGTAAGGAGGAAACCTATTGTTATTGTTAGTTTTATTATTATTATTATTATTCTAGTTCCATGGGAGTCAATGGCAGCCCCTAGACCCCTTGGATAACTTTTTGTGAAATTTGGCACACTCATTAAGGACAGTCCCTTCTATACTTACACCAATTTTCATGTTTCCCACTGCACCACTCTAGCGCCACCAATGGGCCAAAGTTGGACTTGTGTTTACACACGCAACTTTTGAACCGTATGACTGATTTTCAAAAATGAGGTACCATTGGATTCCCTGGATCAAGACGAGTTCAACGCACCCTATGACGTCAATTACTGGTTATATAGATTTTCCGCCATTTCCGGTTTTATCAAAAACCTTTGAAAGCCTACTCCTCCTACAATTGTTGTCATATCTTCTTCAAAATTACCAGTGATGATCTTCAGACCAAGCCTCACAAAAGTTATCCCATGGCGTTTTGATTTTCTAAACCGTTTGCCTGGTAAAGCCAATCAAAATTGGCCAAAAAGCAACCAAACAGGAATTTGGGTCAAATCTCAACAAATCTTTGATATATCAACACTAAACTTGGTATATCGGTGGAAGACACTACAACATGTTACCATGTGCAAAGGCAACTTCGTATCTCCAAAAATGATTGATATAAAGCAAATCGAATTTATCGCTGACGCTAAAAAAATGCTTTACACATCCGCCAGTCAAAAACTGATACTCTGATGCAATCACAAGTTCATATGAAGACTCTTGAGAATGTTTAGTACACAAATCTGAGAAAAAGTTGGCTGTGAGATGAAAAGTCGATTTTTTGTGAATATTTGAAACTAGCATGCTTGGCTAATTGCTAAGGAAATTTCCAATGTAATGTCTCCCTCTGCTCCTCAGCGCGCGCGCTCCACATTCTCACACACACTCAGCCTTTCCCTTGACACACGCGCAGGCTTGGCAAGACGCATACTCAACATTTCAGGAGAGTGTGGGCTGACCAAGCCCCCACTCATTGCTTGGTCTTTAGCCCATGTGGATCTTGATGGTATTGCATTTCCGATTTTGAATGCAATGGTAAAAAGTTCTCCAAATCCTGAAACATTGATAGTATAGGCCAAGAGTAACTACCACACCACAAATGGCCCAATATCACCCATAGGTGACGCTACAGGCCACGCCCAGATGCACAAAGATACAAGGCTTTCTGGAATGGGTAGGCTCACCAAGCCCCCTCCCTTCACTCCTTGGCTTGAAATAAAAGCCCTTGTGGATCTTAATGGTATTGCATTTCAGATTTGGTATCCCATTGGTAAGTCTACAGCATAGATTTTTCTATACAGTGACAATTTGTGTAGAACATACATTTTTCAATGGTTCGCAATGTTAGGAGGAATCCGCCATTGCTGCTTGCAGCTATATTTAGGATTCCTCCGTAAGGAGGAAACCTATTGTTATTGTTAGTTTTATTATTATTATTATTATTATTCTAGTTCCATGGGAGTCAATGGCAGCCCCTAGACCCCTTGGATAACTTTTTGTGAAATTTGGCACACTCATTAAGGACAGTCCCTTCTATACTTACACCAATTTTCATGTTTCCCACTGCACCACTCTAGCGCCACCAATGGGCCAAAGTTGGACTTGTGTTCACACACGCAACATTTGAACCGTATGACTGATTTTCAAAAATGAGGTACCATTGGATTCCCTGGATCAAGACGAGTTCAACGCACCCTATGACGTCAATTTCCGGTTATATAGATTTTCCGCCATTTCCGGTTTTATCAAAAACCTTTGAAAGCCTACTCCTCCTACAATTGTTGTCATATCTTCTTCAAAATTACCAGTGATGATCTTCAGACCAAGCCTCACAAAAGTTATCCCATGGCGTTTTGATTTTCTAAACCGTTTGCCTGGTAAAGCCAATCAAAATTGGCCAAAAAGCAACCAAACAGGAATTTGGGTCAAATCTCAGCAAATCTTTGATATATCATCACTAAACTTGGTATATCGGTGGAAGACACTACAACATGTTACCAGGTGCAAAGGCAACTTCGTATCTCCAAAAATGATTGATATAAAGCAAATCGAATTTATCGCTGACGCTAAAAACATGCTTTACACATCCGCCAGTCAAAAACTGATACTCTGATGCAATCACAAGTTCATATGAAGACTCTTGAGAATGTTTAGTACACAAATCTGAGAAAAAGTTGACTGTGAGATGAAAAGTCGATTTTTTGTGAATATTTGAAACTAGCATGCTTGGCTAATTGCTAAGGAAATTTCCAATGTAATGTCTCCCTCTGCTCCTCAGCGCGCGCGCTCCACATTCTCACACACACTCAGCCTTTCCCTTGACACACGCGCAGGCTTGGCAAGACGCATACTCAACATTTCAGGAGAGTGTGGGCTGACCAAGCCCCCACTCATTGCTTGGTCTTAAGCAAAGGCCCATGTGGATCTTGATGGTATTGCATTTCCGATTTTGAATGCAATGGTAAAAAGTTCTCCAAATCCTGAAACATTGATAGTATAGGCCAAGAGTAACTACCACACCACAAATGGCCCAATATCACCCATAGGTGACGCTACAGGCCACGCCCTGATGCAAAAAGATACAAGGCTTTCTGGAATGGGTAGGCTCACTAAGCCCCCTCCCTTCACTCCTTGGGTTGAAATAAAGGCCCTTGTGGATCTTGATGGTATTGCATTTCAGACTTGGTATCCCATTGGTAAACCTGCAGCATGGATTTTTATATACAGTGACAATTTGTAAAGAATATGCATTTTTCAATGGTTGGCAATGTTAGGAGGAATCCGCCATTGCTGCTTGCAGCTATATTTATTATTATTATTATTCTAGTTCCATGGGAGTCAATGGCAGCCCCTAGACCCCTTGGATAACTTTTTGTGAAATTTGGCACACTCATTAAGGACAGTTCCTTCTATACCTACACCAAGTTTCATGTATCCCATTAGACCACTCTAGCGCCACCAATGGGTCAAAGTTGGACTTGTGTTCACACACGCAACTTTTGAACCGTATGACTGATTTTCTAAAATTAGGTACCACTGGATTCCCTGGATCAAGACGAGTTCAACGCACCCTATGACGTCAATTTCTGGTTATATAGATTTTCCGCCATTTCCGGTTTTATCAAAAACCTTTGAAAGCCTACTCCTCCTACAATTGTTGTCATATCTTCTTCAAAATTACCAGTGATGATCTTCAGACCAAGCCTCACAAAAGTTATCCCATGGCGTTTTGATTTTCTAAACCGTTTGTCTGGTACAGCCAATCAAAATTGGCCAAAAAGCAACCAAACAGGAATTTGGGTCAAATCTAAGCAAATCTTTAATATATCAACACTAAACTTGGTATATCGGTGCAAGACACTACAACATGTTACCATGTGCAAAGGCAACTTCGTATCTCCAAACATGATTGATATAAAGCAAATCGAATTTATCGCTAATGCTAAAAAAATGCTTTACACATCCGCCAGTCAAAAACTGATACTCTGATGCAATCACAAGTTCATATGAAGACTCTTGAGAATGTTTAGTACACAAATCTGAGAAAAAGTTGACTGTGAGATGAAAAGTCGATTATTTGTGAATATTTTAAAACTAGCATGCTTGGCTAATTGCTAAGGAAATTTCCAATGTAATGTCTCCCTCTGCTCCTCAGCGCGCGCGCTCCACATTCTCACACACACTCAGCCTTTCCCTTGACACACGCGCAGGCTTGGCAAGACGCATACTCAACATTTCAGGAGAGTGTGGGCTGACCAAGCCCCCACTCATTGCTTGGTCTTAAGCAAAGGCCCATGTGGATCTTGATGGTATTGCATTTCCGATTTTGAATGCAATGGTAAAAAGTTCTCCAAATCCTGAAACATTGATAGTATAGGCCAAGAGTAACTACCACACCACAAATGGCCCAATATCACCCATAGGTGACGCTACAGGCCACGCCCAGATGCAAAAAGATACAAGGCTTTCTGGAATGCGTAGGCTCACCAAGCCCCCTCCCTTCACTCCTTGGCTTGAAATAAAAGCCCTTGTGGATCTTAATGGTATTGCATTTCAGATTTGGTATCCCATTGGTAAGTCTACAGCATAGATTTTTCTATACAGTGACAATTTGTGTAGAACATACATTTTTCAATGGTTCGCAATGTTAGGAGGAATCCGCCATTGCTGCTTGCAGCTATATTTAGGATTCCTCCGTAAGGAGGAAACCTATTGTTATTGTTAGTTTTATTATTATTATTATTATTCTAGTTCCATGGGAGTCAATGGCAGCCCCTAGACCCCTTGGATAACTTTTTGTGAAATTTGGCACACTCATTAAGGACAGTCCCTTCTATACTTACACCAATTTTCATGTTTCCCACTGCACCACTCTAGCGCCACCAATGGGCCAAAGTTGGACTTGTGTTTACACACGCAACTTTTGAACCGTATGACTGATTTTCAAAAATGAGGTACCATTGGATTCCCTGGATCAAGACGAGTTCAACGCACCCTATGACGTCAATTACTGGTTATATAGATTTTCCGCCATTTCCGGTTTTATCAAAAACCTTTGAAAGCCTACTCCTCCTACAATTGTTGTCATATCTTCTTCAAAATTACCAGTGATGATCTTCAGACCAAGCCTCACAAAAGTTATCCCATGGTGTTTTGATTTTCTAAACCGTTTGCCTGGTAAAGCCAATCAAAATTGGCCAAAAAGCAACCAAACAGGAATTTGGGTCAAATCTCAACAAATCTTTGATATATCAACACTAAACTTGGTATATCGGTGGAAGACACTACAACATGTTACCATGTGCAAAGGCAACTTCGTATCTCCAAAAATGATTGATATAAAGCAAATCGAATTTATCGCTGACGCTAAAAAATGCTTTACACATCCGCCAGTCAAAAACTGATACTCTGATGCAATCACAAGTTCATATGAAGACTCTTGAGAATGTTTAGTACACAAATCTGAGAAAAAGTTGGCTGTGAGATGAAAAGTCGATTTTTTGTGAATATTTGAAACTAGCATGCTTGGCTAATTGCTAAGGAAATTTCCAATGTAATGTCTCCCTCTGCTCCTCAGCGCGCGCGCTCCACATTCTCACACACACTCAGCCTTTCCCTTGACACACGCGCAGGCTTGGCAAGACGCATACTCAACATTTCAGGAGAGTGTGGGCTGACCAAGCCCCCACTCATTGCTTGGTCTTTAGCAAAGGCCCATGTGGATCTTGATGGTATTGCATTTCCGATTTTGAATGCAATGGTAAAAAGTTCTCCAAATCCTGAAACATTGATAGTATAGGCCAAGAGTAACTACCACACCACAAATGGCCCAATATCACCCATAGGTGACGCTACAGGCCACGCCCAGATGCACAAAGATACAAGGCTTTCTGGAATGGGTAGGCTCACCAAGCCCCCTCCCTTCACTCTTTGGCTTGAAATAAAAGCCCTTGTGGATCTTAATGGTATTGCATTTCAGATTTGGTATCCCATTTGTAAGTCTACAGCATAGATTTTTCTATACAGTGACAATTTGTGTAGAACATACATTTTTCAATGGTTCGCAATGTTAGGAGGAATCCGCCATTGCTGCTTGCAGCTATATTTATTGGGTGTGCTCAAGCCTTCGGCGAGAGCACAACCTTTGTTCTCTCACATATATATTATTATTATTATTAATGTTTATTTTCGCCCCCCTAAAACTCAGTCAATATTTGGCCTACATAGACAACCTAGGTGTCAAAAGTTTCGTCTTGGTAGCGATTGCGTTGCTTGTATTGGGATTTACGTTCCGTTGCATGGTTTTAGGCTCAAGTAAAGTTTTGTGGCGAAAAGTGAAGCTAACGGTGGCTAATTTGCTAGCCACTGTCACTGACGTTACTAACGTCACTACGTCACTAACGTCACGAAAACACGCGTGACTACCTTTAGCAGAACATTCGTTTCGCATCTGTTAACTTGGGGGATAGCTAGGATAACTATAGCTTTACTGCAAGGCAGCTGCAGAAACGCCACAAGCAAAGAGGCCAGGGTGATAACTATTTACTCATTTTACTTTGTGATGTGAAACACAATTGTGAAATGTAATGTATAATATTAGCTGATATTATTAAGGAAGTAGGCCCACGTCTACTTTCGGAAACGGTAGTCTACTATTTCACTGAAGCATTAGCATAATGACATTAGCCTCTGTTGCCCGGGCAACACATACTACATTGGTCTATGATGCATCTGTTTTCAGTCGTTAAAATAAACATTCCTCACAAATACATTTTCGCTGTAGGATTTATTATGACATTACATTACAAGTAAACGATTTGTTGGTGAAATTATCATTACCTGTGGTTACAAACCAGTGTTGCTCACTGCAACGCTGTAGCCTACGCGAGACACTGCAAAAACATCTAGCACTACACAGCTGTTTAGGAAGTCAAACGTCTAACTACTAACCTGAACTTCATTGCCACAGCCTAAACTTTGTTCTGTTCATCTGTTCATGAAAATAATTAATTTCAGCCTAAACCGTACAACGGAACGTTACATCCAATTCAACCAACGCAATCGCTACCAAGACGAGCACTGCCAGTCTAGTACTGTACTGTAGTAGTACAATTTACCGGGGCAGCTTCTCCACACAGGGCTATATCGCATTTTGCGTTGTTACTGACAATGATCGCTACCTGTGAGCTTTTTAACGAGCGATTTTCCACTAAATAAATGTCAAGCTTATTTAGGTTTTTGGGGGCATATTTTCAGTTAGCAGATGGTACTGTTTGAATCGCGATTCCATATTCTACTGCCGGTAACGTCGTAGAATAATCTTCAAAGGGGGTACTTTATTAAAGGTCACATGCCATGAAAACTTCACTTTAGGAGGTTATTTAACATTAATATGAGTTCCCCTAGCCTGCCTTTGGTCCCCCAGTGGCTAGAATTTTCGATAGGTGTAAACCAAGCCCTGGGTGTTCTTCTCCGCCTTTGAGAAAATGAAGGCTCAAACGCTCGGTTTGAAAATCTCCTTTTATTGATTTAACAAGGAGCCAGGCTACCGCCCTTCTCTCTGCTGTGCCCGCCCAGATAATCTGGCCCGCCAATGAGGAATTGAGCTACGATTGTGCAAGGGCGAGTGCAATATCGTGTTTTCCTGCAGAGACATCATGCCATGGCTAGCAAACGAACGAAGCATAACAGTTGCTCAGTGCTTGGATGTACAAATCAACACACAAGTCTTTTTGTAGTTCCGTCATCCGAGCCTCTAAACAATCAGTATCTTAATTTTATTTTCGCTGAAAATGCGCCTACACAACTTCTGTTGTAGGCGCATTTGTTTTGTATGTCTGCGCCAAACACTTCAGCCACGACTGTTTCCTCAACTTGAGCTAATACAAAACTGGCCTTGCTGAAATTAAATTCTGGATCAGTACTAACTCTCCTTCGTCCAGCTACTAACCTCGGACAAGTAAGTTAACTAACGCTATATCATTTTGTAGCTTTACTGTATATGGTTACCTAGCTTGCTACCCTTAGAATGTGGCTGTAACATTAGCTCTGCAGCTAACAGCTGAGTTACTGTCGCTATGGAAAGGTAGATAGCATCAAGTATAAGTGTGAATACATATGCTGTACGTGAGTGTTGTACACTTCTTTGTTATTTGGATAAACGTTCTGCTGTTGGTGTTATGGCGCGCGCGATATCCACCTTTCCCCTCATTGAAATGACTGAGTGTGTACCTCTGCAAACCAGGGTTATCAGATGAGAATGGGCAAATTCGAGGTATTTTACAGCAACGGGGTTACAGCCATTGCGATACATCCGTTGTAAACATTAGAGCATGGTGCCGCCCCTCCGCTCCTCATTAGCATTTAAAGCTACAGACACCAAAACAGCGTGTTCTGAGGAAAGCTCCTTGTGGGACTGCTAGTAGTGGCTGTAATTCTGCACCAAGGCTGAATTTGGGGAAAGAGACTTCTGATACAGTATTAGGGGACCACTAAGGCCTATATAAAAGCATCCAAAAACAGCATGTCACGTGACCTTTAATGAAAGAATGCAATATGAGTAGGCTAAATGTCGGAAAATATCACGAGAAGGGAAAAACTTAAAAGGACGTTTAAGTAATAGAGATTAGGTCAATTTTTACACCGGTCTGCCAAATGTATTCGTTTTGATTCAGCTATGAGGCTGCCTCTTGCAGGGGAAATGAGAAGACATCTATTTCATTCTACACTTCACTCGTATTTTGCTTTGTAAATGAGCAGCAAAAAAAAGATGCTTTTAAATCTATGTAATCTTTATAAATAATAAGTATGCATTTTTATGTAAAATATACAGAAATATCAGTTGTAAAAATGTCATTAAAAAACGGACCCTGTGCAACCGACGCAAGCAGGCACACCCTACAATTTCCCCAGAAATTGTACCCTCTCTAGTTGGGTGTGCTTTGCCTTCGGCAAGGGCACAACCTTTGTTCTCTCACATATATCTTCTTCTTCTTTTCCCACCCCTAAAACTCAGTCAATATTTGGCCTACATAGACAACCTAGGTGTCAAAAGTTTTGTCTTGGTCTCGATTGCGTTGCTTCTATTGGGATTTACGTTCCGTTGCACGGTTTAGGCTGAGCTTAAGTTTTTGTGGCGAAAAGTGTCTTCTGTCAACGAAGGGTAGCAGTGCTAGCCTACGTCACTACACGTTAGCAACGACGCATGGATACAACGTGATAGAGACGTTCTAGCACGCAAATTGGAGCTTGGATTATGAGTGAAAAATGCCAACCCCCCAAATTACCAACCATTGGGTTTTGTTGAGAAAGCAATTTCGAGTGGAACTGCCATCTCGGATTTTTTATTTAGGTTGTGAAAGTCTTTGTAATTTGAGCGAGTGCGGGTCGCCCGTGAGACTGCCTAGGCGGCAGCCATGCAAGCGTCATAGTAGTTTAGTATTTTCGTATTTTTATAGTTCGGTCAATTCTACACCACAAAACAGAAGGAGGGCAATGTTATGACGATATGACTATTGTGAAGACAGCCAGATGGTGAGATTTTAATGTAGGTTGCTGTAAAAACTTTGATTGGTTTGCTACGTGAGAGCCCCGTCAGCCTCCGTTGACGATTGCGTCAGCTGTTGTCGATCTTTGATGAGTATTTTCTTAATTTCGTACCAGGGTCAATTCTACATCAAAAATCAGAAGGAGGGCAGTGTTATAAAGATATGGCGATTGCGAAGACAGCCAGCGCGTCAGCATATTTTTGTGATTTGTGTAAAACTTGGAATTTGAGTGACACCACGGCTTGTTTTGACGTTAGCCTCAGTCAGACTCGGCTCACCCACTGGCAGTGTGTAGTACTGTCTTCAATGCCACAGCTAAACTTTATGTCAAAAGAAACGTTCTCATTTCCGGCGCTTTCAAACAATCAGTGAAATGTGGAGCAACAGCAGCTAGCTTGCCTCTAGCAAACTTATTTTGAATTAGCCATTTCCCCCTACATTAATGTCAAACTTATTTACGTTTTGGGGGGCATATTTTCAGTTAGCAGACGGTACTGTTTGAATCGCGATTCCATACTGCCAGTGACAACGTTGTTACAGTAGCTTGTTTCAAAGGGGGTTTGCAGCTGTTTCAAAGGGTGTTCTTAATGAAATATGCAATATGAGTAGGCTAAATGCTTGAAAATATCACTAGAAGGGAAAAACTTACAACCGACGCAAGCGAGCACACCCTACAATTTCCCCAGAAATTGTACCCTCTCTAGTTATTATTATTCTAGTTCCATGGGAGTCAATGGCAGCCCCTAGACCCCTTGGATAACTTTTTGTGAAATTTGGCACACTCATTAAGGACAGTCCCTTCTATACTTACACCAATTTTCATGTTTCCCACTGCACCACTCTAGCGCCACCAATGGGCCAAAGTTGGACTTGTGTTTACACACGCAACTTTTGAACCGTATGACTGAAATAGTTATATAGTTTTAGTTATATAGATTTTCCACCATTTCCGGTTTTATCAAAAACCTTTGAAAGCCTACTCCTCCTACAATTGTTGTCATATCTTCTTCAAAATTACCAGTGATGATCTTCAGACCAAGCCTCACAAAAGTTATCCCATGGCGTTTTGATTTTCTAAACCGTTTGTCTGGTACAGCCAATCAAAATTGGCCAAAAAGCAACCAAACAGGAATTTGGGTCAAATCTCAGCAAATCTTTAATATATCAACACTAAACTTGGTATATCGGTGGAAGACACTACAACATGTTACCATGTGCAAAGGCAACTTCGTATCTCCAAACATGATTGATATAAAGCAAATCGAATTTATCGCTAATGCTAAAAAAATGCTTTACACATCCGCCAGTCAAAAACTGATACTCTGATGCAATCAGAAGTTCATATGAAGACTCTTGAGAATGTTTAGTACACAAATCTGAGAAAAAGTTGACTGTGAGATGAAAAGTAGATTTTTTGTGAATATTTGAAACTAGCATGCTTGGCTAATTGCTAAGGAAAGTTCCAATGTAATGTCTCCCTCTGCTCCTCAGCGCGCGCGCTCCACATTCTCACACACAGTCAGCCTTTCCCTTGACACACGCGCAGGCTTGGCAAGACACATACTCAACATTTCAGGAGAGTGTGGGCTGACAAAGCCCCCACTCACTCCTTGGTCTTTAGCAAAGGCCTTGTGGATCTTGACGGTATTGCATTTCTGATTTTGTATGCAATGGTAAAAAGTTCTCCAAATCCTGAAACATTGATAGTATAGGTTAAGAGTAACTACCACACCTCAAATGGCCCAACATCACCCATAGGTGATGCTACAGGCCACGCCCAGATGCACAAAGATACAAGGCTTTCTGGAATGGGTAGGCTCACCAAGCCCCCTCCCTTCACTCCTTGGCTTGAAATAAAAGCCCTTGTGGATCTTAATGGTATTGCATTTCAGATTTGGTATCCCATTGGTAAGTCTACAGCTTAGATTTTTCTATACAGTGACAATTTGTGTAGAACATACATTTTTCAATGGTTCGCAATGTTAGGAGGAATCCGCCATTGCTGCTTGCAGCTATATTTATTATTATTATTCTAGTTCCATGGGAGTCAATGGCAGCCCCTAGACCCCTTGGATAACTTTTTGTGAAATTTGGCACACTCATTAAGGACAGTTCCTTCTATACCTACACCAAGTTTCATGTATCCCATTAGACCACTCTAGCGCCACCAATGGGTCAAAGTTGGACTTGTGTTCACACACGCAACTTTTGAACCGTATGACTGATTTTCAAAAATGAGGTACCACTGGATTCCCTGGATCAAGACGAGTTCAACGCACCCTATGACGTCAATTTCCGGTTATATAGATTTTCCGCCATTTCCGGTTTTATCAAAAACATTTGAAAGCCTACTCCTCCTACAATTGTTGTCATATCTTCTTCAAAATTACCAGTGATGATCTTCAGACCAAGCCTCACAAAAGTTATCCCATGGCGTTTTGATTTTCTAAACCGTTTGTCTGGTAAAGCCAATCAACATTGGCCAAAAAGCAACCAAACAGGAATTTGGGTCAAATCTAAGCAAATCTTTAATATATCAACACTAAACTTGGTATATCGGTGGAAGACACTACAACATGTTACCATGTGCAAAGGCAACTTCGTATCTCCAAAAATGATTGATATAAAGCAAATCGAATTTATCGCTGACGCTAAAAAAATGCTTTACACATCCGCCAGTCAAAAACTGATACTCTGATGCAATCACAAGTTCATATGAAGACTCTTGAGAATGTTTAGTACACAAATCTGAGAAAAAGTTGGCTGTGAGATGAAAAGTCGATTTTTTGTGAATATTTGAAACTAGCATGCTTGGCTAATTGCTAAGGAAATTTCCAATGTAATGTCTCCCTCTGCTCCTCAGCGCGCGCGCTCCACATTCTCACACACACTCAGCCTTTCCCTTGACACACGCGCAGGCTTGGCAAGACGCATACTCAACATTTCAGGAGAGTGTGGGCTGACCAAGCCCCCACTCATTGCTTGGTCTTTAGCAAAGGCCCATGTGGATCTTGATGGTATTGCATTTCCGATTTTGAATGCAATGGTAAAAAGTTCTCCAAATCCTGAAACATTGATAGTATAGGCCAAGAGTAACTACCACACCACAAATGGCCCAATATCACCCATAGGTGACGCTACAGGCCACGCCCAGATGCACAAAGATACAAGGCTTTCTGGAATGGGTAGGCTCACCAAGCCCCCTCCCTTCACTCTTTGGCTTGAAATAAAAGCCCTTGTGGATCTTAATGGTATTGCATTTCAGATTTGGTATCCCATTTGTAAGTCTACAGCATAGATTTTTCTATACAGTGACAATTTGTGTAGAACATACATTTTTCAATGGTTCGCAATGTTAGGAGGAATCCGCCATTGCTGCTTGCAGCTATATTTATTGGGTGTGCTCAAGCCTTCGGCGAGAGCACAACCTTTGTTCTCTCACATATATATTATTATTATTATTAATGTTTATTTTCGCCCCCCTAAAACTCAGTCAATATTTGGCCTACATAGACAACCTAGGTGTCAAAAGTTTCGTCTTGGTAGCGATTGCGTTGCTTGTATTGGGATTTACGTTCCGTTGCATGGTTTTAGGCTCAAGTAAAGTTTTGTGGCGAAAAGTGAAGCTAACGGTGGCTAATTTGCTAGCCACTGTCACTGACGTTACTAACGTCACTACGTCTCTAACGTCACGAAAACACGCGTGACTACCTTTAGCAGAACATTCGTTTCGCATCTGTTAACTTGGGGGATAGCTAGGATAACTATAGCTTTACTGCAAGGCAGCTGCAGAAACGCCACAAGCAAAGAGGCCAGGGTGATAACTATTTACTCATTTTACTTTGTGATGTGAAACACAATTGTGAAATGTAATGTATAATATTAGCTGATATTATTAAGGAAGTAGGCCCACGTCTACTTTCGGAAACGGTAGTCTACTATTTCACTGAAGCATTAGCATAATGACATTAGCCTCTGTTGCCCGGGCAACACATACTACATTGGTCTATGATGCATCTGTTTTCAGTCGTTAAAATAAACATTCCTCACAAATACATTTTCGCTGTAGGATTTATTATGACATTACATTACAAGTAAACGATTTGTTGGTGAAATTATCATTACCTGTGGTTACAAACCAGTGTTGCTCACTGCAACGCTGTAGCCTACGCGAGACACTGCAAAAACATCTAGCACTACACAGCTGTTTAGGAAGTCAAACGTCTAACTACTAACCTGAACTTCATTGCCACAGCCTAAACTTTGTTCTGTTCATCTGTTCATGAAAATAATTAATTTCAGCCTAAACCGTACAACGGAACGTTACATCCAATTCAACCAACGCAATCGCTACCAAGACGAGCACTGCCAGTCTAGTACTGTACTGTAGTAGTACAATTTACCGGGGCAGCTTCTCCACACAGGGCTATATCGCATTTTGCGTTGTTACTGACAATGATCGTTACCTGTGAGCTTTTTAACGAGCGATTTTCCACTAAATAAATGTCAAGCTTATTTAGGTTTTTGGGGGCATATTTTCAGTTAGCAGATGGTACTGTTTGAATCGCGATTCCATATTCTACTGCCGGTAACGTCGTAGAATAATCTTCAAAGGGGGTACTTTATTAAAGGTCACATGCCATGAAAACTTCACTTTAGGAGGTTATTTAACATTAATATGAGTTCCCCTAGCCTGCCTTTGGTCCCCCAGTGGCTAGAATTTTCGATAGGTGTAAACCAAGCCCTGGGTGTTCTTCTCCGCCTTTGAGAAAATGAAGGCTCAAACGCTCGGTTTGAAAATCTCCTTTTATTGATTTAACAAGGAGCCAGGCTACCGCCCTTCTCTCTGCTGTGCCCGCCCAGATAATCTGGCCCGCCAATGAGGAATTGAGCTACGATTGTGCAAGGGCGAGTGCAATATCGTGTTTTCCTGCAGAGACATCATGCCATGGCTAGCAAACGAACGAAGCATAACAGTTGCTCAGTGCTTGGATGTACAAATCAACACACAAGTCTTTTTGTAGTTCCGTCATCCGAGCCTCTAAACAATCAGTATCTTAATTTTATTTTCGCTGAAAATGCGCCTACACAACTTCTGTTGTAGGCGCATTTGTTTTGTATGTCTGCGCCAAACACTTCAGCCACGACTGTTTCCTCAACTTGAGCTAATACAAAACTGGCCTTGCTGAAATTAAATTCTGGATCAGTACTAACTCTCCTTCGTCCAGCTACTAACCTCGGACAAGTAAGTTAACTAACGCTATATCATTTTGTAGCTTTACTGTATATGGTTACCTAGCTTGCTACCCTTAGAATGTGGCTGTAACATTAGCTCTGCAGCTAACAGCTGAGTTACTGTCGCTATGGAAAGGTAGATAGCATCAAGTATAAGTGTGAATACATATGCTGTACGTGAGTGTTGTACACTTCTTTGTTATTTGGATAAACGTTCTGCTGTTGGTGTTATGGCGCGCGCGATATCCACCTTTCCCCTCATTGAAATGACTGAGTGTGTACCTCTGCAAACCAGGGTTATCAGATGAGAATGGGCAAATTCGAGGTATTTTACAGCAACGGGGTTACAGCCATTGCGATACATCCGTTGTAAACATTAGCGCATGGTGCCGCCCATGGGCGTCAGCAGCATTTTGAAAGTGGGGGGGACACATTTTGCCGGGGAGTCTGGGGGTTTCTCCACCAGAATTTTTTTAAAGATGTAGATGCAATTTCCCGCATTCTGGTGCATTTACCTTTTTTTTTTTTTTATGTATAAAAAAATATCTCTTTCATTGTTTTTCCTTGGAGTCGGCAATTACTGGCTACTATTATGTTCTGGTAGACTGGGTAAACCCATTCGATCTGCAATCTTAAATAAGATTGAGCTTGGTCTGGTGATAGCCAGGATAATGTTTTGGTGTAATACACAGAGGACTGACACTGACAACTTTGGCACTTTATTCTCCATTTAATGAGATCAAAAGCCTTAAAAGGAGGATTTACACATTATACATTTATTGATGTAGTTTTGTAGATGAGTTTTCTGTTTAACCTAGATTAAGAAATCAACAAATGCTTTTCCACTTGTAATGGGTAAATAAAGTATGGTATTGCCTAGTGCTAGTTGTACGTAAATAGCTAGCTAGGCTAGCTATAATCATAATGTTTGCAGAAGGATCTTTGTGACTTCATGCTATTATAGTCAGAGAATGTCTCATAAAGGTGCTTTGGCCACTGAAGGGAAAATTTGGGCAACTCTGACTTACTTTTCTCTTCCGACAAAAAATTATGTCCATCTCGAACAGCCGATACCTGGAGTGCTAGCTGCTTCGATCAAAGAGTATGAATCTGCGTGCCTGATGAGTCTGTTTGTGTAGGAACCAGGAAAACGCGGAATGGATTACTATTGCTATGGGTATTCCCCCTACTGATAAAGTGGAACGGATTTGATTGTGAAGCAATGGAAAGAACGCTGGATTAGTAGACCTGTCGTCATGCACTAATATTTTGATAGTAAATGTGGGGGGGTCCAAACGACCTTTTTTTTAAAGTGGGGGGGACGTGACCCCCCCAGGTTATATTGTGGCGACGCCCATGGTGCCGTCCCTCCGCTCCTCATTAGCATTTAAAGCTACAGACACCAAAACAGCGCGTTCTGAGGAAAGCTCCTTGTGGGACTGCTAGTAGTGGCTGTAATTCTGCACCAAGGCTGAATTTCGGGAAAGAGACTTCTGATACAGTATTAGGGGACCACTAAGGCCTATATAAAAGCATCCAAAAACAGCATGTCATGTGACCTTTAATGAAAGAATGCAATATGAGTAGGCTAAATGCCGGAAAATATCACGAGAAGGGAAAAACTTGAAAGGACGTTTAAGTAATAGAGATTAGGTCAATTTTTACACCGGTCTGCCAAATGTATTTGTTTTGATTCAGCTATGAGGCTGCCTCTTGCAGGGGAAATGAGAAGACATCTATTTCATTCTACACTTCACTCCTATTTTGCTTTGTAAATGAGCAGCAAAAAAAGATGCTTTTAAATCTATGTAATCTTTATAAATAATAAGTATGCATTTTTATGTAAAATATACAGAAATATCAGTTGTAAAAATGTCATTAAAAAACGGACCCTGTGCAACCGACGCAAGCAAGCACACCCTACAATTTCCCCAGAAATTGTACCCTCTCTAGTTATTCTTCTTCTTCCGTCATGGGTGTCTATGGCAGCCCCCATAAGCGCTTGGTCGAAAGTTGTGAAATTTGGCACACTCATTGGGGACAGTCCCCTGGTCCAATTCACAAAGTGTCATATCTCATACCTGGGCACTCTAGCGCCACCAATGGGTCAAAGTTGGACTTGTGTTTACACACGCAACTTTTGAACCGCATGTCCGATTGTCAAAAAATGAGGTACCGATGGATTCCTTGGATCAAGCCGAGTTCAACGCACACCATGGCGTCAATTTCCGGTTATATACAATTTCCGCCATTTCCGGTTTTATCAAAACCCTTTGAAAGCCTACTCCTCCTACAATTTTTGTCAAATCTTCGTCAAAATTACGAGAGATAATCTTCAGACCAAGCCTCACAAAAGTTATCGAAAAGAATTTTGATCCTCACAACCGTTTGTTCGGTACAGCCAATCAAATTCAGCAGAAAAGCCGCCAAACAGGAAGTGAAGTCATATCTCAGCAGTTCTTTGATGCAGTGACACCAAATTTGTTACGCCTA
>JAMDYH010000174.1:0-45411 GCA_023658055.1 Thaleichthys pacificus | reverse complement strand
CAGGAACTCTACAACCTCTCCACTACATCTACAGAATTTTCCTCAAACATGAACCTTATCAACCTTGAACCAATGAACCTTAATAAAGTTGATGTTTTGACCACATGCTTCTACAGTGCAATGTTGATTCAAAGTAAAGGTTTTATTGATGCATGGCAACAACAACAAAGAACATCATCAACCATTAACCTACGCTAACCAACACTTCCTCCTTCAGGGTCCATGAACTACCATGTGATGACACAGCAGGAGTTGGGTTTAGCTCAGTGGAAGACAGCCTGGAAGAAACCAGGCTAACCACATTGTGGGAGATCGCCCTCTCCCTGAATGTGCTGCTTTGGATGTAAAGCTGTTAAATGTTAGATTGTGTGTATGTAATGAGGAGATGGGTTCAACACTGAGTCAGCAGAGGGAGACAGAACTAAATTGATGATTGAGGATGTTGGTACTGAGGTGACAGTTGTGATGTCACTCTGGTAGCCCCGCCCTCCTCCTCTTCATGTACAGGCCCATACTGACTGCCAGCAGAGCATCAGGTCGTCACACAACTGAAGACTGTTCACCATGATCCTAGCCTTCATCCTCTGCTCTCTCTGTCTGCCCTGCATCAAGGGTGAGCAGAACAACATTTCAGAGAGAAAACAGAGAGAGTTATAGTTGTAGTTTTTCTCATCACCACTGTTTCTCTCCACAGGTTCCTCTGCCAGTCCCACAGTTCAGCAGACTCCCTCTGCTCTGATCAAGAACCTGGGAGACTCTGTTGACAAAGAGATCTTTTGTTCACACAGTATTCAAAACTATGATTGTATCCTCTGGTACAAACAACATTTAGATGGGGCTCTCCAGCTACTTGGTTATCTGAATCTTAATTTTCCATATCCAGAAGAAGATTGAAAGGACAAATCAGCTTTGAGGGAGATGGGCGTAGCGAGGCAAAGCTCTCCATCTCCAAACTCTCTCCAAAGTGACGGAGCAGTGTATTTCTGTGCTGCTAGTCTGCACAGTGATTCACCGTCCCTCTCTTCTCTACAAAAACCCTCCTGTGATAAGAGTGGTGATCAGTGTGTGTGAGCAGCCAGTCTGAGGCTGGCTCCCTCTGAACACCTGGGGCTCACGTCTGCCAGGGAATCAGGAGCAGCACTTTGATCAACGCTCACACACTACCACACTGGTGATCTTCTGATAAAGGTTCAACTGCAGTCTGACTTGTTCTGAGGACACGTCTGAAGAGCCCCACAGAGAAACAGCATCTAACCTGGTGGAGGAGGTGACAGGACTGGAGATGGAGATCAGGAGGGCTTCTTCAGAGTCACGTCATTTCCTCCCTCCAGAGAGAGAAGCACAGCTCAGCCTTTTTCCTGTTCAGTTGCTGAGATGTGAACTGTTCTCTCTGCTACAGTGTGGAGAGATTCATTCTCAGGTCTAGCTGAGCTGGTGGACCTCAACGGAGGGTTATCAAGTCGTCCTCATGTCCTGGTTTTGGTCTCTGTGTCTCCAGGTCTCTCTGAGGGGAGTGATGTCACCCAGACCCCCAGCATCCTCTGGTCAATCAAGGGGCAGCCTGCTGAGATGGACTGCAGTCACACCAAGGGTGCTTCATACTACCAGATGTACTGGTACAGACATCTACCAGGACAGGGGATGAAGCAGGTTGTGTTCAGTGTGCCCAACAGTAAGCCTGACTATGGAGAGTTTGGTGAAGTCAAATTCTCTGCAAACAAGACTGTAGCAGAGAGAGGATCTTTCACAGTGAAGAACTCTTCAACAGAAGACAACGGCATGTACTTCTGTGCTGTTTATGAACACAGTGATACAGACATCATGTGCAGCTGCACAAAAACCCCCAGTGAGTTTTGATCTTAATTCAGAATGATGAACCATCTGATGATGTTTATCCCCATCATGGACTGTAGGGGGCTCTCCAGTTCCACCAATCCTCACGTCTCTAATGTTGTTGCTGTTCTTTTAAAACCTCAGACTTCTCATGAAAGGCCCTGAGTGACGTCATGTGAGATGACAGTGTGTTCTGCTGACACTCCCTCCATCCACCTCCTCTGGGCAGAGTCACTGTGACACAGCAGGGGGTGGGTGTAACTCAGAGGTAGACAGCCTCCTCCCTCTCAGTTAGTAAGCAGACTTTGTGAACAGTACTTCTCAAACCGTTACAAAGTGCTTTCCTGTTTATTTATCAATCCAACAAACCAACACAGAATCGAAGCAAGACCCAGTAATGACAACAGTGGTCCAGCAGTAACAGGTCCATGATTATCTGAGTGAAGCCTCACTGGTAGAGCTTCAGCAAACAGGAACACCATGATCATCCTGCTAATCAGCATATCCTTTCATGCTGTCTGTGCTTCAGGTATCTTTACTTTCATGCGATTGTTAATTCCTTTGGCTTCTTGTTATTTTTTAATAAATGTAATAACATATTTTCCCCCCTCTGAGTGATCAAGTTCACCAGACTCCTGCAGCCTTGATTAAGAACCTGGGAGATTCTGCTGAACTGAACTGCAGACATAATATCCAGGGTTACAATGTTATCCTCTGGTATAAACAATCCATCACAGGAGAACTGGTATATCTGGCATACATGCTAGGGACAACTGGATTTCCTGAAGCTGGTTTCAAAATCACAGGAAGTGCAGACCAAGGCCAAACCTGCACATTAACCATAGAGCAGCTCTCTTCAGACAGCAGTGCAGTGTATTTCTGTGCTGCTAGTCACCACAGTGGTGTAAATCCCCTCTGTTCAATACAAAAACGTCTCCCAGACTGTGCTGTCTGTGTGGTAGGACTCCTCCACACACCTGCATGAAACCACCGTCACCAGCTTTGATCCAGGGCCAGAACTCTGCTCAGCTATGAGGAGAGGAGGAGCTTCCTGATGCAACAACACCTCAGTTGATGCAGGTGGGGCCTCTGTAATGCCGCCCACCTCTTTCACACACACACAAACACACACACACACCCTCCCGTCCTCCCAGTCCTGCAGAAGCTCAGTTTGGAGAAGGTGCACCAGTGGTTGTGTTCAGAGCAGCTCTCTCCAGATGTCGAGGGCCAGCATGACTCTCCAAGCTCTCATCTCAGTGTCTCTCTCTCTACTCTGGCTCACAGGTACTGTAGGGTCAGTGGCTAGATTGGAAACATCTCCATGATAGACTAGATAACGCTCACACGCTGTAGATGGTTACAAGAGAATCATTTCCACTCTGCTATGATTATAATCTCCATCCCACAGGTCACTGCCAGAAGAGTGATGTCACACAGCAGCCAGGAACGATCTGGAGTCTTGCCCGGAAAACTGCAGAGATGAACTGCAGCAATGAGAAAGACGTGAGTCACGATCAGATGTACTGGTTCAGACAGCGTCCAGGGGAGTCCATGATGCTCATCGTGTTCATAAGAGTTGGTCTGCAGCCGGACTACGGAGATCTCAGTAAAACCAAATACTCAGCTGTTAAATTTGTAGCTCAGAACGGAGCGTTCACCGTGAAGGAATTGACACCAGAGGACAGCGGGCTGTATTTCTGTGCTGTCAGCCAACACAGCGATACAAACTGATTGTACAGCTGAACAGAAACTGGTTTGTGACAGCCTTGGGTTTGTTTTCCTGCATCATCAGAACAGATGTGGTGTCTGTCCTGTAGGTGGAGCTACAGCTCAACAAGTCCTCCAGGACCAGGCTGGGGTGAAGTCTTGTTCTGCATCACACCAGAGCTCAGAGCTCCTCAGAGTCCCTGAACATTTCTGGACTGGGAGTCAACATGATCACATGTCTCATAGTCACAGTGATTTTCTTCATTCTGACCGGTAAATGTTATATATCCCTCTCAGAGTCATTACTGTTTAGATATGCTGAATGTGAATGATTTATATATTGTAAAAAGTGTTTTAAGACTTTTCTTGTGTGTCCATGTGGTGGTCATATCTTCTCTCTGTCTGTCCAGGTGTGTGTCAGACTGTGGAGGTCCACCAGACTCCCTCTGATGTCCTCAGCAGAGATGGAGATACTGTGCAGCTTGTCTGCACCCACAGTAAAACAGACTACAGATTGATGCTCTGGTACTTCCAGAAACCAGGGGACACAGCTCTCACACTCATTGGGTATTTGAATTTTGGGACTCCAAACTTTGAAGGTTCAAATGAAGAACATTTCAGTTTCACTGGGGATCTCAGTGGTGACAAGGCAAAGAAGCCTCTCTTGTCATTAAGAACCTGAGTGTAAACAACCACAGTGCAGTTTATTACTGTGCTGCTAGAGAAGCACAGTGCTGCAGATCTCCTCTGTTCTCCAGATCCAGCAACATCCAGCAACATCATATAAATACAGTCGGATTACATCACTTCCTGTTCCTCCAACTCCAGGAAGTGATGCTAAGTCCTCAGTTGGTCCTCCAGGCTCAGCACTGATGGTCACCATGATCGGACTTCTCACTATCTTTGTAACGGATCCCCGTATGTATCGGGGCATTAAACTTACTGCTGGTTGAATTTACTCCTTTATTTTCTTCCTTTGCATAGAAAAACATTCCGTAAACTAGTAAACCATCACCACCGTAAGAGCTGTAGCCTCATATGGGTCCATTAAACCATTAAACTTTAGAAATGTATGCATGTGCATCCGTTCGTAACTAAATTTGTAATCGTACTGACAAGTTCACATTAACACACACCAATTCTGCGATACCTTTTACCTTGTCAAAATAAAAGTCCTAATTATATGTAAGAGAGAAGGTGGCATAAAACATCAATAAATTCTTCAAACCATACATTGTCATTTAGGCACACAAAATATCAATAAGACAAATGCAAAGCAGGCAATCAACCCAAAATAATAATCTTTCTATGGGGTTATTTACAATCTTCTCTGTTCCTTTGTTCTGGATCACAGGTAAGCCTGCTGACCTTACTGATATTTTGACGATGCTACTAAAATGCCTTTAAACTGTAGTGTTGTAAACTTACATGATTAATCAAATCCGTGTGGCAAGATTTAGGGATTCTATAAATCAGTTTGACTCTTCTTCTCATTCCACAGGAGTGTCACTCAGTCAAGAGGTGAACCAGACTCCCTCTACTTTCCTGGGGAAGCCAGAAGAGAAGATCCAACTGAGCTGCACTCATAACATTCCAAGTTACGACGTTATTCTCTGGTACCAGCGCTCAGTGGGAGACACTGCTCTGAAACTAATAGGGTATGTTTTCTTAAAAACTCCCACTGTTGAATCTCCTTATCAAGGGATCTTCAATGTGAGTGGAGATGGTAAGAAAGAAGCCTACCTTCATCTCCTCAAACTGAGGAAACCTGAAGATGATGGACAATATTTCTGTGCAGCCAGCTACACAGTGGTACAGAGCTCAGCTCCTCTCTACAAAAACCTTTCAGAGATTAACAGGCCCTTCAGCACACCTGTATCAAACCACAATAACAGTAATGTACTCAGAGGAGATGGATATCGTCATCACAACTACAGATGTTACTTCAGTTGAGGGTTCTTACTTTGGGAGGATGCGATGCATGATGGGTAGTTACAGATGTTAGTCTGTAGGGGTTGGTAGACTGCTTTGAATGTGAAAGTTGTTTTTGAGACTGTGCAGTGGACATAAATTAACCATGACATTGCTTTCCACTGGTTTTCATTGGTCACCTGTGACATTCCTTATAATTACATACGGAGATTTCACACATTTGCATTCATAATTCTGGACTTTTAAGAGGGTCTACATTGGTACAACAGTCTTTCTTTACGCCTCTGTCTGCTACACAGATGAATAGGTGGCCTGACAATAGTGTAGCATCAACAAGCAATAATAATACACTTCTGAAAATAATTCCATCCTAACCCAAATGGTTTTACAGTTGTTATAACGTTTTTATCCTACCACGTCCACACTGAATGTAATAACCAAACAAGTAAAAAGAGGTGATATGTCTCAGTGGTTGAGCAATTGATTGCAGATCAAGAGATCCAAAGTTCAAATCTCTCCTGAATGTGGTGCTTTGGATTAAAGCTGTTACGTAAATAAAAACATAGATAATGTGTGTGTAATGAGGAGATGGGTATCGTCATCACAAATATACATCTGTCATCTGTCCCGTAGGTGGAGTTACAGCTCAACAAGTCCTCCAGCACCAGACTGGGGGTGAAGTCTTGTTCTGGATCACACCAGAGCTCCTCAGAGTCCCTGAACATTTCTGGACTGGGAGTCAACATGATCACATGTCTCATACTCACAGGGATTTTCTTCATCCTGACCCGTAAATGTTCTACTATACTCTCAAAGTAATTACTGTTTAGATATTCTAAATGTGAATGATTTCTATATTGTAATAAAGTGTTTTTATGTCTTGTGTGTCCATGTGGTAATCTCTTCTCTTTGTCTGTCCAGGTGTGTGTCAGACTGTGGAGGTCCACCAGACTCCCTCTGATCTCCTCAGCAGAGATGGAGATACTGTGCAGCTCAGTCTGCACCCACAGTAAAACAGATTATACAATGATGCTCTGGTACTTCCAGAAACCAGGGGACACAGCTCTCACACTCATCGGGTATTTGAGATATGGGACTCCAAACTTTGAAGGTTCAAATGAAGAACATTTCAGTTTCACTGGGAATCTCGGTGGTGACAAGGCAAAGAACGCCTCTCTTGTCATTAAGAACCTGAATGTAAACAGCCACAGTGCAGTTTATTACTGTGCTGCCAGCAATGCACAGTGCTACAGATCCCCTTTGTTCTTTACAAAAACCCTCCTCTCTCATCCAAGAGTGGTTTGTGTGTCAGAGTGAAACACCTGCATCTGAGGTCTGAATTAGATCCAGCAACATCATATCAGCACAGTCGGCTTACATCACTTCCTGTTCCAGCTCCAACTCCAAGAAGTGAAGCTAAGTTCTCAGTTGGTCCTCCAGGCTCAGCACTGATGGTCCATGATCAGACTTCTCACTATCTTCTCTGTTCCTTGGTTCTGGATCACAGGTAAGCCTGCTGACCTTAAAGATCATTACATTTTGATGATGCTACTAAAATGCCTTTCAACTTTAGTGTAGTAACTTTACATGATTAATCAAATCTGTGTGGCAAGATTTAAGGTAAGTATCATTCAATGTTACAGTAATACCCCCTCCTTCTCTCTCCACATGAGTGTCACTCAGTTGTAGTGAGGTCAGCAGACCACACGGAGCCAACATCTTGCCACACCTGAAAAGTGATTCAATCACATCAGACAAACCTAATCAGCCCTCGTGACACCCTCAGTATGCTGATTACCCACCAAACGCCAATGCAAAGGAACTATAGAATTGGGGGAGGACCTCCCCAATCTACCTAATCAGCCCTCCTGCTAGCTTGCAAGCTTCAAAGGGCTGATTCAGACAACACGTCTCCAGCAACCATTTGCTATCCGTTTCGGCGGCAATTTGAACAAAGAACATACCTTGATCAGAACTTTTGAGGAAAGTTCTTGAGACTTCACCTTTACCACAAGAGTACAAGGTGGAGAATTATGAGAGGGATATTTGTGTCATGTTTGTTACTTAGTTTTAATGTTGTGTTCACTGAAATCTTGATTCTAGTAACAACTCCTTCTTCCTGAAAGATAACCACGTCATTCTTGGTATCTACACAAAGCTATCATAATAAAACAATCATTCAACTATATTTTGTAACTGTACCAAGATGTCCAGAACAATATTTGAACAATCGTATGAACCAGCCAGAGATCAGATCACACCTTTGGTAGGTGTGAAGGAAGGAGGGGGGAGTTGAGAACCCAGCTTCCCCCAATCCACATCTGACCCCAGACGGGTCCTCCCTCAAACTCTGAACTGTATAAAGCCCTAAGATGACCATCAATCTCTGACTCCAGCGAAACCAACCATGGCATGAACGCCATCAGGATCGGCGTTCCAAAAGACGTCACCAAGCTTCTCCTGAGATTCAACTTCATAGTGAACGCGTCACTATCTGGACGTTTCAACAGAAGAACCAAAAACGCAATTCTAATTGCGACTTCACTGAGATCCCGTAGAATCAGTCACATGACCCAGCGCAGCCGCGCTTTGACCTCAGATTCTTCAAATGGACCTTTGGCGCAAACCGCCCTCAACTCAGTGATCAACCCTGATCAAACGTAACTATGGCTAACGCTCTTTCCTCCTCGACATGGCATTGGCGTGAGCTCTGTTTATGATTTGTAAGGTGTGACAAGGGGGCCTTGTCAGCCATGGGCCTGGCAGTCCGTTGGCCTCGTTACCGAAGCAAAGCCTCAACGAGGCACACCTGTTGCTCATCTACCCCACTCCTGGGGCCTCATGTATAAAGGATTGCGCAGCTTTCATACCAGAAGATGGCGTACGGCCAAAACTCGAAAAGTACCTACGCACAGAAATATTCACATGTATAAAACCGGTCGTACGCCAGGTCCTGCGCACCTTTCCTTTATAAATCACAATCAACGTGAGATGGACCGCACGTGAACGAGCCACTGACCCCGCCTTGCCTCCTCCCATAAATGAATATGCAGATAGGCTATAAATGCGCTCCTGAGGTCATTTCTTTGTCTGAATTACCGTGTTTCTTCGAAATAAACGCCGCCCTCGAATAAACCCTGCACCAAAAATGAACGTTAAACGCCGCAGCGTTTATTCGAAGAAATACGGTGACTGTGAGATCGAGGTTCTGACAGCAGAGGTGGAGGTGAGAAAATGTGTCCTGTTTGGCGGCCTGTCATCAGTTATTAGCGACAAAAGAAAGTCGGCGGAGTGGAAAACTGTCACTATTTGCACCTTTTCTTGTTTTTAACCTGTAGCACTTTGAGATTTAGCTAAATGTAAAGTGCATTACAAATAAAATCATTATTATTATTATAGGGCCATAAATGCAGTGGGTTCAGAGAACCGGACCATGGCAGAAATTAAGAAGAAATGGTCCGATGTAAAACTTTAAATGAAGAAACGAGTGGTGGCGCATCGTAACAGCATGGCAGCTATAGGGTTAGCGTGACATGCATTTCCTGAATGATTTTGTCGTTCGTTTGACACCCTCAAGTTTAACAGAAGTTATTAAGTGGTGGTGGATTAAACAGAAGGCTATATAGCATTTCCCGTTTTGGCATTTTGATGTGATCATCCACATTAATGATCAAACTTTTGTTTTTATGTTTTTTGAATAGTCAAAGTCATAAACGTAGTAGTGGAAACTTTATTTTGTAATGTTAGGTGAGTTTCGGCACTTTTCAGTTAGAATTCGCCACGTTACAGAGCCAGACAAGGCTTTGCGTACGGTCCGCACATTCTCACGTCTGCTCAAAAGTTTCCGTGACGGCCCGCACATTCTCACGTCAAGTAAATCTTTATACATCACAAAGTGTGCGTGAAAACCAGCGTACGCAAGCTTTTTGTGCGTACGCAACGTTTATACATGAGGCCCCTGGTGAGTACAAAAGGGGACAACAAGGGGTGATATGGTGGTTGACGTGGTTTTTATGCTACACAGACTCGCCGTAAGGAGAGAAGAGACCAACCGAATGAGCCAGGAGGGCCAGAGGCCAAGACCCTTGAAGAGAAGAGACACGCCGACATACCTCTGTTTTCTTTAATGTTTTAGTTTTGTACCAAAAGGTGCTATTAAAACCCTTCGGCTTACCTTCTCTCTGGGAGTCTGTCTCCGTGCTTCACAAAGGATGTAATCATTGACTGTACAATTTCTGCCTTTCTTTAAGTTAGACCATTTCATTCTGTTCATTGAAACCAATCTCTCATATCAAACCCATAATCTAACTTGTTCATAAGATCTGTTTACCTTACTTGAATAAATTCATTGTAAAGATATTTTGACGTGCGTGTTCACTGATGTTACGATTGGCTCTACACTTAGAACGAATTCATTCCTTAAGATGAGACTGATTATTACATATTAAACATAGGATTCCCTAATGTCCTAAACCAATATTAGGGTGGTGCCCCCAAGAACGAGACTTTATGATAAATTAAGTATTTCTATCTTTAAACGAGCAAACCCCGCTACACAGTCAAGAGGTGAACCAGACTCCCTCTACTCTCCTGTGGAAGCCAGAAGAGAAGGTCCAACTGAGCTGCAGTCATAACATTCCTGATTACTACACTATACTCTGGTACCAGCGCTCAGTCGTAGACACTGCCCTGAAACTAATAGCCTACAGTAGCTCACAACATTTGTATGAACATTTGAAAGCCCTAGATCTGGGGACTGGGGCTCAACTGCTAAACTTCTCCAGCTGGAAGAACTGCCCGAAACTGAACCACATCAAGTCCTGCTCGTTTTCTGTGCTGTGAACATTAAAACTAAATGTTACGTAATAATAATAATAATAATTGTGGTTAATGGATTTTGAAAAGCCCCAAAATAAAGGAAATTAAAATGGCCACAACGACCTTAACTGATAAGATAGGCCTACAGCTAAAGCTACTAAGTAATAGTAGTGTAGGAACTGTGAGGAACTCTGAATGATTAGGCCTAGTTCTCGCAAAAATAGAGGTAGCCAGAATGCGAAATATCAGATGTCTTGTGTTTAAGGTAAACTTAAACTGCCAAACAGCCTGTACAATTCCTTGTCAGTGGCGAGTATTTATAACGTGAGTTGGTGCTTTGTGATACAGCAGACATGTTAGCGATTGTGTTTTGTAATATTGAAGTGAAGTGCAGACAGAACCGGTCTGTGTCCTACAGAGTCTAACCAATGGTGACGCATTCTAAACTTTGTCATTGTGACGTCATGAACCTCAGAAGTTTTGCAACATTATGTTGTGCCAACCATAGACATATATACATGTATATATGTCTATGGTGCCAACACTGTGTTCTACTGTCATTTCAGAGAAGATTCAAGTGAATGTAGTTAACTTTTGCAACTAACGGTTTGTGATCATGATCAGGAAGATGGAAGTATTGAGGTGAGGACAAAGACATTAAGTGGCACAATTGAGACATTTCATATTAATAAGCATGTTTGCTTGGGGAGAAAGGTTTTCATAACAATATGGCAGACCATGATGGAATTAACATAACAATAATAATGTATTTGTTAGACAGAACAAACAGAAACAAAAGAAGCCTAAAGCATAAAATGTATAAAAAATACGTATGAACAAATATGTTTAAAATAGTTACTGCTAAGGATTTGGGATGCACACTCATACAACTGACAGTAAAGGGGGAAAAATGTGCAGCAAGATTTAAACCATGTCATATGCTGTATGGTGCTGTAACAATGCTGTTCATAATTTAGCGACTAATGACTTTAACAGTCATTAGCCTGCTCTTCCACAGCAACTCACAATGCTGCTTACTGACCAAGATCAACATTTTCATTCATCGGTGTATTTAGTATCAGTGACCTGTTGTTCAGTGATAAGAGCAGTAAGTCCTGATGAATATATAACTCCCTGATCCACACTGAGACTGATGTAATAACATTAAAACTAAATGATAATAATAATTATTGTGGTTAATGAATTTTGAAAAGCCCCAAAAGAAAGGAAATTCAAATGGCCTCAACGACATTAACTCAACAGATGACTAAAGATGAACTTAAGCTGTAACAGGTGTAATAGTAGCATAGGTACTGTAATTAACTCTGAACTCTGACCTAATTGTAATCGCGCAAAAATGGAGCTTGCCAGAAACAAACGTAAACACACTGACAAACAGATATGCAGGTACAATTGCTCGCTGGTGGCGGTTTGTTTTTTCAACGTGAGGTGGGACTTTGTGAGACGGCAGACATGTTAGCGATTGTGTTTAGTAATTTTGAAGTGAAGTGCCGAAAGAATCCATTATGGACGCGGCGGTCTGCGTCCAACAGAGTCGTCAGTGTTTATATATATCTATGGTCTAACCTAGCGGTCCCCAACCTTTTTTGTGCCACGGACCGGTTTCATGTAAGACATATTTTCACGGACCGGCAGGGACGGACTGGGAGGAAAATAGGCCATGGACTTTGATCCAAACTGGCCCACCAGAATCGGCCCCCGTATAGGCCTACGACACCACAGCTGCCCTAATGCATGCACATTCTGGGTTTGATGTGATCCTAGATAGCGACTTTCACATCTAATGCGACTGCTAAACTAAAATAAAAGAATTTATTTTTTGCTGATTTGAGCGAAAAATAGTTTTTGGAGCTTTATGTAAAATAAACAGCCGTTTTTCAATTGGTATAGCCTTGTCTAATGAATGTGATTGTGTATGTTTGTCTCTTAATCTTTCAGCCCCATCTTTACGTTTCTTAGCCTGGTTTTCCATCGTTATATTGTTGCTAGCTAGCTTTCGATCTGCCAGTCCCACTTTTGTGTGTAAACGAGACGACAGTGACACCCGAAGTGCGTTCCTTATATCCAGTTTATTCCGTGATTTTGTTTGATTGCTGTCACGGCAGAAAATCCCGTTTCACAAAGTATGTTGGAAATGGAAGCAGGGTTTTCAGTGCTTTTGTTGCGATCTCAGGATATTCAGCCTGCATCCAAAACACCGGCAGAGTTGTCTCAAACAGGCTTCATTGAGTGGTAACTATCACGTGTCATGTGTCAAGAGGAAGAGACGCGCGTGATAGTTACCGCTCAATGAAGCCCACAAACTTGCTAAAAAAAATGAGTAAACACACGTCTTTGCAGAGCTTTATTGCTCAGGGGAAAAGGCCCGCAGAGAACGAGAGAATCCGGTAATTTTTTCAGAATAAAATGTCTTTCAGACTCTGATAATCAATTAAAAGGAAATAATGTTATTATTGTTTTTTCTGTGCGGCCCGGTACCAAATGACCCACGGACCGGTACCGGTCCGCGGACCGGTGGTTGGGGAACGCTGGTCTAACCAATGGCGGCGCATTCTAAACTTTGGCATTGTGACGTCTGAACATGACATGAAAGTTTTTTGGCATTATGTTGTGCATTGCATACATTGCATTCTAGTCATTTCAGAGAAGATTCAAGTGAATGTAGTTGACTTTTGCTACTACTGTAACGGTTTGTGATCATGATCAGGAAGATGGAAGTATTGAGGTTAGGACAGAGATGAGTATTTCCTACTAATACACGTTTGCTTGGGGGGAACGGTTTACATAACATCACTATCATTTTATCATTTTATCATAGCGGGACTAGTTATCCCTTACTTCTCAGCGTGAGAAATGTGTTTGACAATCGTGTGAAATACAAGGTGTGAGAAATGGCTGAAATGCGTGAGTCACACGACGGATGCGTGAGACTTGAGAGCCCATGGCAGACAGACCAAGATGGAATTAACATAATAATAATGTATTTGTTAAAGACAGGAAAACACAGAAACAAAGAAGGCTAAAGCATTAAATGTTACAAAATACGAATGCACAAATACGTTTTAAATAATTATTTGCTAAGGATTTGAGATGCAGACTAAATAGTAGGCTACAACTGACAGCAAAAGAATGTGTAGCAAGATTTAAACCATGTCATGCTGTATGGTGCTGTAACAATAATGCTGTTCATAATTTAGCAACGAATGACTTGAATGTACCATTTATTACTAAGGGGAGTTTGTATTGCTCATTTAGCTTAGACATAAAGTTGATGCTGAAACCTTGTTGCTGCTTCCTGTATCTTGACCTTCCTGTGTCTTATTTGTTACAAAACATTTGATTTGGTATTGACTTTCCCTTGTCATGTGTTTCTTTACAGAGAAAGGAAAAAAATGAATTGAAAAATGCCAAGGAAGATGTAAGTTCTTTCTTACAAAATATAGATTTAGATTCTTTCTGTTTTTAGACTTTAACAATCTTTTCTAGTTATGATGAATCATGTTGTCTAAGTTGTTGTGTGTATGTGTGTTGAAACAGAGAGAAGGTGGCTCTCTACTCTGGGGAGTTACCCAAAGCTCTCTTTTGGAAGAGGGGGAGTCGAAAGTAAGTCCCCACTAAAATAGAGTTTATGCTGCAAGCCTAGTAGTTGTCAGGTCAGGGTTTGGAGGTCTGATGTGTTTTAGTTGATTTATTACGAGAATACAGAACGTTCATTTGGATGGTGTGTTCTTCCAAATTGTACATTGAGTGCAATAGACTGTTGATGTGTAGACCTCTATCTGCATGTCACCTGTGTACAATAACACATGATGGATGTGTGTGTTTCTCTCCACAGGGCTGATGAACCCTCCTTCTTCAGAGCACTCTCACCTGGACAGATCCCAGACATGAGGATGTTGAATAACAAACGGTAAGACAGGGTTGCCTCAACGGCTAAGTTTAGGGTTGAAGTTCGGGTTTAGATGATATGATGGTTTTAAGGCTGGACAGAGACTAAATGCCAGTGTTGTCTATTATGGAAAGAGGTTAAAACACAACTGTGATGTGATGTCCGGTCTGTCGTGTTTGAATGTGAGTTGATAACCTGCTGCCTGTGATGTGTCCATGTTACTGCAGAGGGGAGAGGTTCTATCTTGGAACCATCACCCTGGGGCTCAGTGACTCTGAGAGTTCCTCTGACGAGATCTCTTCCTTCTCG
Organism: Thaleichthys pacificus; assembly: GCA_023658055.1. Lineage (NCBI taxonomy): Eukaryota > Metazoa > Chordata > Actinopteri > Osmeriformes > Osmeridae > Thaleichthys > Thaleichthys pacificus. The sequence continues at coordinate 30,902 of JAMDYH010000174.1, read as the reverse complement.
TCTGACAGACTTCCCTGTCAACTTCCTGTAGCCACAAGGGGGCGTCCTCAAATGAACCAGTAAGTGTCCTCTTCACAAGACACACACACTAAATGGTACAAAATGATAATGCATAAGAAATATTAGGAAGGATTGCTTGACATGTAGAGTGAACTACAAGGATATTGACCATGTTGTAATGGGTCTCATTCAGCGGGAAGATAAAGGAGCTAGACCTGGTGGAGGATTTGAGGAAAAACATCAAAGAGCTTCAACAAAAAAAATGTTTCTTTGACAAACTGGGTTGAGAAACTCCAGCGGGTTGGAACCAAGAAGAAAGCTGAGATGAAGAATCTCAAGATGGAGGTATGACAATGTTACTTACTACTTCCTCATCACATACCCAAAGTTATGCAAAATAAACAATAATCTCATTGTGCTCTAGCATTGTCAGTTGCAAGATTCTTTAAGGTTGTAAATACAAAAGAAAAAGTTACCATAGGGACACACAGACACACGGAAGAGTTACCATGGGTACACATATGTGTCCCTATTCAGTTTTTGTCATTTGTGAGTTCAATGTTTATAGAGGACAGCATTGGCCACCTTGTGTATAGTGTTTCATTGACCTTTTACGCATGCAGGTGCAGACACTCAGACAAGCAGCATGTGATGGTGCTTGTCATAGAGGTCTGGACAGGAAGAGGGTAGACAACAGTAGAGAGAGAGTGATCAAGAGAGGGGAAGAAAGAGACATGTACAGTGATGAAATGTACACAGAGACAAAGGTAGATAAGCGGACAAAGCAGGATATTGACAAGAGGCAGATTGTGATAGACAGTTGGCGAGAAAAGGAGAAAGAGACACGGAGTGATGTGGAGGAATGGGACAACATGAAGAGGCAGAGAGACAAGCTGCAGTGTGAGATCAAGGGGCTGAAAAGTGAACTTCTGCAGATGAAAATGAAGAGGGAGAAGGCCCAAGAAAAATATGAGAAGGATAGAATAAAAGCAAGACAAAAACAGGATTTTCGGAAGGAAATTGAAATACTTGAAGAGAATGCAAGGCAAAGAGAGAATGAAAGTCAACCAGATCAAATGAGACTAGAAAAGGAGGAAGAGAGACAAAAACAGATGGTCAAAACGAGTGAGGAGGCAAGAGAAACAGAAGCACTGCAGAGGGACCTTGAAAGACATAGAGTGACAAAAAGAAAGTACCATCAGGAGAGACAAGAGGAGGAAGAGAGACAGAAAGAGATGGAGCTAAAGATGGATGCAGCAAAACACAAAGAAGAGCGTCAGAGGGACATTGAGAGATTTGACGGGCTTGCAGAACATCGAGAGATTGAGATGAAGGGAGAACGGCTGACGGGGGAGAGGAAAGAGAAAAGACAAAAAGAAATGGAGAGAGCAAAGGAGGAGGCCAGACAAGAAGAAGACCTGCAGAGGGAAGTTAAGAGACTGAAAGACAATGAGAGACTGCAAGAACAGGACAGACAAGAGAAGGAGGAGGAAGAGAGACAGAAAGAACTAGAAAGAGAGAGTGAGGCAGCAAGACAAAAACAGGATTTTCGGAAGGAATTTGAAAGACTTGAAGAGAATGCAAGGCAAAGAGAGAATGAAAGTCAACAAGATAAAATGAGACTAGAAAAGGAGGAAGAGAGACAAAAACAGATGGACAAAACGAGTGAGGAGGCAAGAGAGACAGAAGCACTGCAGAGGGACCTTGAAAGACATAGAGTGACAAAAAGAAAGTACCATCAGGAGAGACAAGAGGAGGAAGAGAGACAGAAAGAGATGGAGCTAAAGATGAATGCAGCAAAACACAAAGAAGAGCGTCAGAGGGACATTGAGAGATTTGACGGGCTTGCAGAACATCGAGAGATTGAGATGAAGGGAGAACGGCTGACGGGGGAGAGGAAAGAGAAAAGACAAAAAGAAATGGAGAGAGCAAAGGAGGAGGCCAGACAAGAAGAAGACCTGCAGAGGGAAGTTAAGAGACTGAAAGACAATGAGAGACTGCAAGAACAGGACAGACAAGAGAAGGAGGAGGAAGAGAGACAGAAAGAACTAGAAAGAGAGAGTGAGGCAGCAAGACAAAAACAGGATTTTCGGAAGGAATTTGAAAGATTTGAAAAGAATGCAAGGCAAAGAGAGAATGAAAGTCAACAAGATAAAATGAGACTAGAAAAGGAGGAAGAGAGACAAAAACAGATGGACAAAACGAGTGAGGAGGCAAGAGAGACAGAAGCACTGCAGAGGGACCTTGAAAGACATAGAGTGACAAAAAGAAAGTACCATCAGGAGAGACAAGAGGAGGAAGAGAGACAGAAAGAGATGGAGCTAAAGATGAATGCAGCAAAACACAAAGAAGAGCGTCAGAGGGACATTGAGAGATTTGACGGGCTTGCAGAACATCGAGAGATTGAGATGAAGGGAGAACGGCTGACGGGGGAGAGGAAAGAGAAAAGACAAAAAGAAATGGAGAGAGCAAAGGAGGAGGCCAGACAAGAAGAAGACCTGCAGAGGGAAGTTAAGAGACTGAAAGACAATGAGAGACTGCAAGAACAGGACAGACAAGAGAAGGAGGAGGAAGAGAGACAGAAAGAACTAGAAAGAGAGAGTGAGGCAGCAAGACAAAAACAGGATTTTCGGAAGGAATTTGAAAGACTTGAAGAGAATGCAAGGCAAAGAGAGAATGAAAGTCAACGAGATAAAATGAGACTAGAAAAGGAGGAAGAGAGACAAAAACAGATGGACAAAACGAGTGAGGAGGCAAGAGAAACAGAAGCACTGCAGAGGGACCTTGAAAGACATAGAGTGACAAAAAGAAAGTACCATCAGGAGAGACAAGAGGAGGAAGAGAGACAGAAAGAGATGGAGCTAAAGATGGATGCAGCAAAACACAAAGAAGAGCGTCAGAGGGACATTGAGAGATTTGACGGGCTTGCAGGACATCGAGAGATTGAGATCAAGGGAGAACGGCTGACGGGGGAGAGGAAAGAGAAAAGACAAAAAGAAATGGAGAGAGCAAAGGAGGAGGCCAGACAAGAAGAAGACCTGCAGAGGGAAGTTAAGAGACTGAAAGACAATGAGAGACTGCAAGAACAGGACAGACAAGAGAAGGAGGAGGAAGAGAGACAGAAAGAGATGGAGCTAAAGATGGATGCAGCAAAACACAAAGAAGAGCGTCAGAGGGACATTGAGAGATTTGACGAGCTTGCAGAACATCGAGAGATTGAGATCAAGGGAGAACGGCTGACGGGGGAGAGGAAAGAGAAAAGACAAAAAGAAATGGAGAGAGCAAAGGAGGAGGCCAGACAAGAAGAAGACCTGCAGAGGGAAGTTAAGAGACTGAAAGACAATGAGAGACTGCAAGAACAGGACAGACAAGAGAAAGAGGAGGAAGAGAGACAGAAAGAACTAGAGAGAGAGAGGGAGGAGAGACACAAAGCAGACCTGCAGAGGGAACTTGAAAAAAAGGGTGAAATCCAAGAAGAGCAGCGGACTGAAGCAGAGGACCACAGACTTGCCATGGAGACAGAGCAACAACAAGCGGTCACTGAGGAAGAAAGGGGTGAGGTTGGAGAAATGAAACAATCTGAGCAAGACAGCAAGCAGGAAAGGAAAAGGCTGGAGACGGAAAGCCAAGAGGAGGAGAGAAAAAGAGAGATGGAAATAAAAATTGAGGAGAGGAGGCAGAGAGAAGAGAAGAGAAAAGCCATGGAGCTGAGATGGAGACAAAAAGGAGACAGGAGATGGAAAGAGAAAGAACTGAAGAAACAGAAAGAGCTTGAGAAAAAGTCAGAGGAAGAGGTAAAACAACATGAGGAGAAAGGAGACGAGGAGAAAGAGAGGAAGGAGGAGGAAATGGAGAGACTAAGAGAGAGGGACAAAACCCAGTTGGCCAAGTTATATGAAATGAAAGAAAAAGCTGCAGATAACTTTTGGCTCCAAACAACATTGGACAAGCAAATAGAGTTAGTTAAAGATAGGGAGAGAATTATGAGAGAGGATGAGAAAATGAAAAAATCAGAGAAGAGATGGGAGGAGGAGGAAAGACAACGGCAGGAATGCGGACAACAGTCAGATGAGGCAAGACGACAGTGGCAGGAGAAGCATAGACTAGCAGTCATGAGGAGAAAGGAGAAAGAGAATAGGAGAGCCATCGAGGAAAGGAGTCAGTACAGGAGAGAAGAGGAGCAGAGAAAAAAGGAGATGGAACAAGAAACGAAGAGGGAAGAGAAACGTAAGGAGGAGAGAATAGCAGATACCAAGGAGGATTGCACAGTAGTAAAGGAGGACGATGCAGAAATGAAACAGAAAAGCAGAGAGAAGGTTAAGAATGCGTGGGAGCCAGAGAAGGAAGTGACAGAGAAGGAAGTGACAGAAAAGGAAGTGACAGAGAAGGAAGTGACAGAGAAGGAAGTGACAGAGAAGGAAGTGACAGAGAAGGACGTGTCAGAGAAGGAAGTGACAGAGAAGGAAGTGACAGAGAAGGAAGTGTCAGAGAAGGAAGTGTCAGAGAAGGAAGAGTCAGAGACAAGTAAGAACATTTTCTTGTGATGTGAAAGTGTACTATATAATATCTCTAATGCTCAGAAATAAACAAGGCCACGTGCAGGACATTGTAGCAATTGAAATATTGATTTATAACACTTTTCCAAGTCATGTCAGAATGATTTCATTGAGACACTGTTGTAGGCTATGAGTAGTTAGACTGTGTGCTCTAGACCACGTTGAAGTACTTAATGCTTGTGTCTTGTAAACAGAGAAGGAGAAGAAACATGGTTTCTTGAGCCAGTTCTGGCAGAAGGTAAAACCAAAAAAGAAGGCAACCAAAGAGGAGAAAAAAAGAGCCAGACTGGCTGAGATTGAAGAGTATGTGGAGAAACTGAACAAGGAGGCCGACCGTAACATACAGGCCTTTGATGAGTAATCTACACCTTCAGTTGGGGCCTCAGATCAGTCATGGCGGCCGCCTGGAGGGAAATCAACATAGGGTAAAATAAAAAATGCCTGTATATAGATGTAATGAGGAAAATTTAATGGAGTACCCTTCAACACATTTTTTGATGTAGCTCCTAAAAGAAGGGATACTTACCCAATGCTCTCCCCTGCTACAGCTCTATATCGTGTCTAGAAGGATGGCCGACATTCTGCTGCTGACCTTGATCAACAGGAACTCTACAACCTCTCCACTACATCTACAGAATTTTCCTCAAACATGAACCTTATCAACCTTGAACCAATGAACCTTAATAAAGTTGATGTTTTGACCACATGCTTCTACAGTGCAATGTTGATTCAAAGTAAAGGTTTTATTGATGCATGGCAACAACAACAAAGAACATCATCAACCATTAACCTACGCTAACCAACACTTCCTCCTTCAGGGTCCATGAACTACCATGTGATGACACAGCAGGAGTTGGGTTTAGCTCAGTGGAAGACAGCCTGGAAGAAACCAGGCTAACCACATTGTGGGAGATCGCCCTCTCCCTGAATGTGCTGCTTTGGATGTAAAGCTGTTAAATGTTAGATTGTGTGTATGTAATGAGGAGATGGGTTCAACACTGAGTCAGCAGAGGGAGACAGAACTAAATTGATGATTGAGGATGTTGGTACTGAGGTGACAGTTGTGATGTCACTCTGGTAGCCCCGCCCTCCTCCTCTTCATGTACAGGCCCATACTGACTGCCAGCAGAGCATCAGGTCGTCACACAACTGAAGACTGTTCACCATGATCCTAGCCTTCATCCTCTGCTCTCTCTGTCTGCCCTGCATCAAGGGTGAGCAGAACAACATTTCAGAGAGAAAACAGAGAGAGTTATAGTTGTAGTTTTTCTCATCACCACTGTTTCTCTCCACAGGTTCCTCTGCCAGTCCCACAGTTCAGCAGACTCCCTCTGCTCTGATCAAGAACCTGGGAGACTCTGTTGACAAAGAGATCTTTTGTTCACACAGTATTCAAAACTATGATTGTATCCTCTGGTACAAACAACATTTAGATGGGGCTCTCCAGCTACTTGGTTATCTGAATCTTAATTTTCCATATCCAGAAGAAGATGAAAGGACAAATCAGCTTTGAGGGAGATGGGCGTAGCGAGGCAAAGCTCTCCATCTCCAAACTCTCTCCAAATGACGGAGCAGTGTATTTCTGTGCTGCTAGTCTGCACAGTGATTCACCGTCCCTCTCTTCTCTACAAAAACCCTCCTGTGATAAGAGTGGTGATCAGTGTGTGTGAGCAGCCAGTCTGAGGCTGGCTCCCTCTGAACACCTGGGGCTCACGTCTGCCAGGGAATCAGGAGCAGCACTTTGATCAACGCTCACACACTACCACACTGGTGATCTTCTGATAAAGGTTCAACTGCAGTCTGACTTGTTCTGAGGACACGTCTGAAGAGCCCCACAGAGAAACAGCATCTAACCTGGTGGAGGAGGTGACAGGACTGGAGATGGAGATCAGGAGGGCTTCTTCAGAGTCACGTCATTTCCTCCCTCCAGAGAGAGAAGCACAGCTCAGCCTTTTTCCTGTTCAGTTGCTGAGATGTGAACTGTTCTCTCTGCTACAGTGTGGAGAGATTCATTCTCAGGTCTAGCTGAGCTGGTGGACCTCAACGGAGGGTTATCAAGTCGTCCTCATGTCCTGGTTTTGGTCTCTGTGTCTCCAGGTCTCTCTGAGGGGAGTGATGTCACCCAGACCCCCAGCATCCTCTGGTCAATCAAGGGGCAGCCTGCTGAGATGGACTGCAGTCACACCAAGGGTGCTTCATACTACCAGATGTACTGGTACAGACATCTACCTAGGACAGGGGATGAAGCAGGTTGTGTTCAGTGTGCCCAACAGTAAGCCTGACTATGGAGAGTTTGGTGAAGTCAAATTCTCTGCAAACAAGACTGTAGCAGAGAGAGGATCTTTCACAGTGAAGAACTCTTCAACAGAAGACAACGGCATGTACTTCTGTGCTGTTTATGAACACAGTGATACAGACATCATGTGCAGCTGCACAAAAACCCCCAGTGAGTTTTGATCTTAATTCAGAATGATGAACCATCTGATGATGTTTATCCCCATCATGGACTGTAGGGGGCTCTCCAGTTCCACCAATCCTCACGTCTCTAATGTTGTTGCTGTTCTTTTAAAACCTCAGACTTCTCATGAAAGGCCCTGAGTGACGTCATGTGAGATGACAGTGTGTTCTGCTGACACTCCCTCCATCCACCTCCTCTGGGCAGAGTCACTGTGACACAGCAGGGGGTGGGTGTAACTCAGAGGTAGACAGCCTCCTCCCTCTCAGTTAGTAAGCAGACTTTGTGAACAGTACTTCTCAAACCGTTACAAAGTGCTTTCCTGTTTATTTATCAATCCAACAAACCAACACAGAATCGAAGCAAGACCCAGTAAAGACAACAGTGGTCCAGCAGTAACAGGTCCATGATTATCTGAGTGAAGCCTCACTGGTAGAGCTTCAGCAAACAGGAACACCATGATCATCCTGCTAATCAGCATATCCATTCATGCTGTCTGTGCTTCAGGTATCTTTACTTTCATGCGATTGTTAATTCCTTTGGCTTCTTGTTATTTTTTTAATAAATATAATAACATATTTTCCCCCCTCTGAGTGATCAAGTTCACCAGACTCCTGCAGCCTTGATTAAGAACCTGGGAGATTCTGCTGAACTGAACTGCAGACATAATATCCAGGGTTACAATGTTATCCTCTGGTATAAACAATCCATCACAGGAGAACTGGTATATCTGGCATACATGCTAGGGACAACTGGATTTCCTGAAGCTGGGTTCAAAATCACAGGAAGTGCAGACCAAGGCCAAACCTGCACATTAACCATAGAGCAGCTCTCTTCAGACAGCAGTGCAGTGTATTTCTGTGCTGCTAGTCACCACAGTGGTGTAAATCCCCTCTGTTCAATACAAAAACGTCTCCCAGACTGTGCTGTCTGTGTGGTAGGACTCCTCCACACACCTGCATGAAACCACCGTCACCAGCTTTGATCCAGGGCCAGAACTCTGCTCAGCTATGAGGAGAGGAGGAGCTTCCTGATGCAACAACACCTCAGTTGATGCAGGTGGGGCCTCTGTAATGCCGCCCACCTCTTTCACAAACACACACACACACCCTCCCGTCCTCCCAGTCCTGCAGAAGCTCAGTTTGGAGAAGGTGCACCAGTGGTTGTGTTCAGAGCAGCTCTCTCCAGATGTCGAGGGCCAGCATGACTCTCCAAGCTCTCATCTCAGTGTCTCTCTCTCTACTCTGGCTCACAGGTACTGTAGGGTCAGTGGCTAGATTGGAAACATCTCCATGATAGACTAGATAACGCTCACACGCTGTAGATGGTTACAAGAGAATCATTTCCACTCTGCTATGATTATAATCTCCATCCCACAGGTCACTGCCAGAAGAGTGATGTCACACAGCAGCCAGGAACGATCTGGAGTCTTGCCCGGAAAACTGCAGAGATGAACTGCAGCCATGAGAAAGACGTGAGTCACGATCAGATGTACTGGTTCAGACAGCGTCCAGGGGAGTCCATGATGCTCATCGTGTTCATAAGAGTTGGTCTGCAGCCGGACTACGGAGATCTCAGTAAAACCAAATACTCAGCTGTTAAATTTGTAGCTCAGAACGGAGCGTTCACCGTGAAGGAATTGACACCAGAGGACAGCGGGCTGTATTTCTGTGCTGTCAGCCAACACAGCGATACAAACTGATTGTACAGCTGAACAGAAACTGGTTTGTGACAGCCTTGGGTTTGTTTTCCTGCATCATCAGAACAGATGTGGTGTCTGTCCTGTAGGTGGAGCTACAGCTCAACAAGTCCTCCAGGACCAGGCTGGGGTGAAGTCTTGTTCTGCATCACACCAGAGCTCAGAGCTCCTCAGAGTCCCTGAACATTTCTGGACTGGGAGTCAACATGATCACATGTCTCATAGTCACAGTGATTTTCTTCATTCTGACCGGTAAATGTTATATATCCCTCTCAGAGTCATTACTGTTTAGATATGCTGAATGTGAATGATTTATATATTGTAAAAAGTGTTTTAAGACTTTTCTTGTGTGTCCATGTGGTGGTCATATCTTCTCTCTGTCTGTCCAGGTGTGTGTCAGACTGTGGAGGTCCACCAGACTCCCTCTGATGTCCTCAGCAGAGATGGAGATACTGTGCAGCTTGTCTGCACCCACAGTAAAACAGACTACAGATTGATGCTCTGGTACTTCCAGAAACCAGGGGACACAGCTCTCACACTCATTGGGTATTTGAATTTTGGGACTCCAAACTTTGAAGGTTCAAATGAAGAACATTTCAGTTTCACTGGGGATCTCAGTGGTGACAAGGCAAAGAAGCCTCTCTTGTCATTAAGAACCTGAGTGTAAACAACCACAGTGCAGTTTATTACTGTGCTGCTAGAGAAGCACAGTGCTGCAGATCTCCTCTGTTCTCCAGATCCAGCAACATCCAGCAACATCATATAAATACAGTCGGATTACATCACTTCCTGTTCCTCCAACTCCAGGAAGTGATGCTAAGTCCTCAGTTGGTCCTCCAGGCTCAGCACTGATGGTCACCATGATCGGACTTCTCACTATCTTTGTAACGGATCCCCGTATGTATCGGGGCATTAAACTTACTGCTGGTTGAATTTACTCCTTTATTTTCTTTCTTTGCATAGAAAAACATTCCGTAAACTAGTAAACCATCACCACCGTAAGAGCTGTAGCCTCATATGGGTCCATTAAACCATTAAACTTTAGAAATGTATGCATGTGCATCCGTTCGTAACTAAATTTGTAATCGTACTGACAAGTTCACATTAACACACACCAATTCTGCGATACCTTTTACCTTGTCAAAATAAAAGTCCTAATTATATGTAAGAGAGAAGGTGGCATAAAACATCAATAAATTCTTCAAACCATACATTGTCATTTAGGCACACAAAATATCAATAAGACAAATGCAAAGCAGGCAATCAACCCAAAATAATAATCTTTCTATGGGGTTATTTACAATCTTCTCTGTTCCTTTGTTCTGGATCACAGGTAAGCCTGCTGACCTTACTGATATTTTGACGATGCTACTAAAATGCCTTTAAACTGTAGTGTTGTAAACTTACATGATTAATCAAATCCGTGTGGCAAGATTTAGGGATTCTATAAATCAGTTTGACTCTTCTTCTCATTCCACAGGAGTGTCACTCAGTCAAGAGGTGAACCAGACTCCCTCTACTTTCCTGGGGAAGCCAGAAGAGAAGATCCAACTGAGCTGCACTCATAACATTCCAAGTTACGACGTTATTCTCTGGTACCAGCGCTCAGTGGGAGACACTGCTCTGAAACTAATAGGGTATGTTTTCTTAAAAACTCCCACTGTTGAATCTCCTTATCAAGGGATCTTCAATGTGAGTGGAGATGGTAAGAAAGAAGCCTACCTTCATCTCCTCAAACTGAGGAAACCTGAAGATGATGGACAATATTTCTGTGCAGCCAGCTACACAGTGGTACAGAGCTCAGCTCCGCTCTACAAAAACCTTTCAGAGATTAACAGGCCCTTCAGCACACCTGTATCAAACCACAATAACAGTAATGTACTCAGAGGAGATGGATATTGTCATCACAACTACAGATGTTACTTCAGTTGAGGGTTCTTACTTTGGGAGGATGCGATGCATGATGGGTAGTTACAGATGTTAGTCTGTAGGGGTTGGTAGACTGCTTTGAATGTGAAAGTTGTTTTTGAGACTGTGCAGTGGACATAAATTAACCATGACATTGCTTTCCACTGGTTTTCATTGCTCACCTGTGACATTCCTTATAATTACATACGGAGATTTCACACATTTGCATTCATAATTCTGGACTTTTAAGAGGGTCTACATTGGTACAACAGTCTTTCTTTACGCCTCTGTCTGCTACACAGATGAATAGGTGGCCTGACAATAGTGTAGCATCAACAAGCAATAATAATACACTTCTGAAAATAATTCCATCCTAACCCAAATGGTTTTACAGTTGTTATAACTTTTTTATCCTACCACGTCCACACTGAATGTAATAACCAAACAAGTATGTGGTAATCTCTTCTCTTTGTCTGTCCAGGTGTGTGTCAGACTGTGGAGGTCCACCAGACTCCCTCTGATCTCCTCAGCAGAGATGGAGATACTGTGCAGCTCGTCTGCACCCACAGTAAAACAGATTATACAATGATGCTCTGGTACTTCCAGAAACCAGGGGACACAGCTCTCACACTCATCGGGTATTTGAGATATGGGACTCCAAACTTTGAAGGTTCAAATGAAGAACATTTCAGTTTCACTGGGAATCTCTGTGGTGACAAGGCAAAGAACGCCTCTCTTGTCATTAAGAACCTGAATGTAAACAGCCACAGTGCAGTTTATTACTGTGCTGCCAGCAATGCACAGTGCTACAGATCCCCTTTGTTCTTTACAAAAACCCTCCTCTCTCATCCAAGAGTGGTTTGTGTGTCAGAGTGAAACACCTGCATCTGAGGTCTGAATTAGATCCAGCAACATCATATCAGCACAGTCGGCTTACATCACTTCCTGTTCCAGCTCCAACTCCAAGAAGTGAAGCTAAGTTCTCAGTTGGTCCTCCAGGCTCAGCACTGATGGTCCATGATCAGACTTCTCACTATCTTCATTGTGCCTTGGTTCTGGATCACAGGTAAGCCTGCTGACCTTAAAGATCATTACATTTTGATGATGCTACTAAAATGCCTTTCAACTTTAGTGTAGTAACGTTACATGATTAATCAAATCTGTGTGGCAAGATTTAAGGTAAGTATCATTCAATGTTACAGTAATACCCCCTCCTTCTCTCTCCACATGAGTGTCACTCAGTTGTAGTGAGGTCAGCAGACCACACAGAGCCAACATCTTGCCACACCTGAAAAGTGATTCAATCACATCAGACAAACCTAATCAGCCCTCGTGACACCCTCAGTATGCTGATTACCCACCAAACGCCAATGCAAAGGAACTATAGAATTGGGGGAGGACCTCCCCAATCTACCTAATCAGCCCTCCTGCTAGCTTGCAAGCTTCAAAGGGCTGATTCAGACAACACGTCTCCAGCAACCATTTGCTATCCGTTTCGGCGGCAATTTGAACAAAGAACATACCTTGATCAGAACTTTTGAGGAAAGTTCTTGAGACTTCACCTTTACCACAAGAGTACAAGGTGGAGAATTATGAGATTGTGTAATAAACGCCGCCCCAGAAATACGGTAGGAGTAGCATGTCCTGAAATACCTAGCATGTCATTTTAATGAACATTCTCTTGTGTTGCACTAGGGGTCCAGAAAACGAATAGCAGTCTAGCCTATTGCTAACGCCTGTCTAGATTATCTATTGAAAGAACTGGAGAAGCGTCAGAGCCTGTTTAGACATTCTCTAAGCAGGTGCTCTTGCGTTAGCAAGCTAAACTAGTTTACAGGCTACACTAGGTAGTTTAGGTGTTTTCGCTATCTAGCTGTTCTTGCATTCCTAGGCAAATCAGTCTTAATAAAAAGCAGATGAGATAGAGCTAGCTAGTCTAACTAACATTGACATTTGCTCGTTGCTTAATCGGTGATTTAGAAGACGGTACTGTTCAAACTGTCTAAGAACATTTAATGTAGCGAACTATCACGTTAGCATGTTCGCGCAGCTAGCCTAGAATACTGTATTTCTTCGATTAAACGTCGCCCTCAAATAAACGCCGCCCTCGAATAAACGGCGCACCAAAAATGAACAATGTGTAATAAATTGAAGTTTAATCGAAGAAATACAGTCATTAAGAAAAAATTATAACAATTGGCGGCGCCGAGGGGCAAAATACATTTTGCTTAAGGCCCCATAAAGGCTTGGGCCGGCCCTGACAATATGGCAGACCATGATGGAATTAACATAACAATAATAATGTATTTGTTAGACAGAACAAACAGAAACAAAAGAAGCCTAAAGCATAAAATGTATAAAAAATACATATGAACAAATATGTTTAAAATAGTTACTGCTAAGGATTTGGGATGCACACTCATACAACTGACAGTAAAGGGGAAAAAATGTGCAGCAAGATTTAAACCATGTCATATGCTGTATGGTGCTGTAACAATGCTGTTCATAATTTAGCGACTAATGACTTTAACAGTCATTAGCCTGCTCTTCCACAGCAACTCACAATGCTGCTTACTGACCAAGATCAACATTTTCATTCATCGGTGTATTTAGTATCAGTGACCTGTTGTTCAGTGATAAGAGCAGTAAGTCCTGATGAATATATAACTCCCTGATCCACACTGAGACTGATGTAATAACATTAAAACTAAATGATAATAATAATAATTGTGGTTAATGGATTTTGAAAAGCCCCAAAATAAAGGAAATTAAAATGGCCACAACGACCTTAACTGATAAGATAGGCCTACAGCTAAAGCTACTAAGTAATAGTAGTGTAGGAACTGTGAGGAACTCTGAATGATTAGGCCTAGTTCTCGCAAAAATAGAGGTAGCCAGAATGCGAAATATCAGATGTCTTGTGTTTAAGGTAAACTTAAACTGCCAAACAGCCTGTACGATTCCTTGTCAGTGGCGAGTATTTATAACGTGAGTTGGTGCTTTGTGATACGGCAGACATGTTAGCGATTGTGTTTTGTAATATTGAAGTGAAGTGCAGACAGAACCGGTCTGTGTCCTACAGAGTCTAACCAATGGTGACGCATTCTAAACTTTGTCATTGTGACGTCATGAACCTCAGAAGTTTTGCAACATTATGTTGTGCCAACCATAGACATATATACATGTATATATGTCTATGGTGCCAACACTGTGTTCTACTGTCATTTCAGAGAAGATTCAAGTGAATGTAGTTAACTTTTGCAACTAACGGTTTGTGATCATGATCAGGAAGATGGAAGTATTGAGGTGAGGACAAAGACATTAAGTGGCACAATTGAGACATTTCATATTAATAAGCATGTTTGCTTGGGGAGAAAGGTTTTCATAACAATATGGCAGACCATGATGGAATTAACATAACAATAATAATGTATTTGTTAGACAGAACAAACAGAAACAAAAGAAGCCTAAAGCATAAAATGTATAAAAAATATGTATGAACAAATATGTTTAAAATAGTTACTGCTAAGGATTTGGGATGCACACTCATACAACTGACAGTAAAGGGGGAAAAATGTGCAGCAAGATTTAAACCATGTCATATGCTGTATGGTGCTGTAACAATGCTGTTCATAATTTAGCGACTAATGACTTTAACAGTCATTAGCCTGCTCTTCCACAGCAACTCACAATGCTGCTTACTGACCAAGATCAACATTTTCATTCATCGGTGTATTTAGTATCAGTGACCTGTTGTTCAGTGATAAGAGCAGTAAGTCCTGATGAATATATAACTCCCTGATCCACACTGAGACTGATGTAATAACATTAAAACTAAATGATAATAATAATTATTGTGGTTAATGAATTTTGAAAAGCCCCAAAAGAAAGGAAATTCAAATGGCCTCAACGACATTAACTCAACAGATGACTAAAGATGAACTTAAGCTGTAACAGGTGTAATAGTAGCATAGGTACTGTAATTAACTCTGAACTCTGACCTAATTGTAATCGCGCAAAAATGGAGCTTGCCAGAAACAAACGTAAACACACTGACAAACGGATATGTAGGTACAATTGCTCGCTGGTGGCGGTTTGTTTTTTCAACGTGAGGTGGGACTTTGTGAGACGGCAGACATGTTAGCGATTGTGATTAGTAATTTTGAAGTGAAGTGCCGAAAGAATCCATTATGGACGCGGCGGTCTGCGTCCAACAGAGTCGTCAGTGTTTATATATATCTATGGTCTAACCTAGCGGTCCCCAACCTTTTTTGCGCCACGGACCGGTTTCATGTAAGACATATTTTCACGGACCGGCAGGGACGGACTGGGAGGAAAATAGGCCATGGACTTTGATCCAAACTGGCCCACCAGAATCGGCCCCCGTATAGGCCTACGACACCACAGCTGCCCTAATGCATGCACATTCTGGGTTTGATGTGATCCTAGATAGCGACTTTCACATCTAATGCGACTGCTAAACTAAAATAAAATAATTTATTTTTTGCTGATTTGAGCGAAAAATAGTTTTTGGAGCTTTATGTAAAATAAACAGCCGTTTTTCAATTGGTATAGCCTTGTCTAATGAATGTGATTGTGTATGTTTGTCTCTTAATCTTTCAGCCCCATCTTTACGTTTCTTAGCCTGGTTTTCCATCGTTATATTGTTGCTAGCTAGCTTTAGATCTGCCAGTCCCACTTTTGTGTGTAAACGAGACGACAGTGACACCCGAAGTGCGTTCCTTATATCCAGTTTATTCCGTGATTTTGTTTGATTGCTGTCACGGCAGAAAATCCCGTTTCACAAAGTATGTTGGAAATGGAAGCAGGGTTTTCAGTGCTTTTGTTGCGATCTCAGGATATTCAGCCTGCATCCAAAACACCGGCAGAGTTGTCTCAAACAGGCTTCATTGAGTGGTAACTATCACGTGTCATGTGTCAAGAGGAAGAGACGCGCGTGATAGTTACCGCTCAATGAAGCCCACAAACTTGCTAAAAAAAATGAGTAAACACACGTCTTTGCAGAGCTTTATTGCTCAGGGGAAAAGGCCCGCAGAGAACGAGAGAATCCGGTAATTTTTTCAGAATAAAATGTCTTTCAGACTCTGATAATCAATTAAAAGGAAATAATGTTATTATTGTTTTTTCTGTGCGGCCCGGTACCAAATGACCCACGGACCGGTACCGGTCCGCGGACCGGTGGTTGGGGAACGCTGGTCTAACCAATGGCGGCGCATTCTAAACTTTGGCATTGTGACGTCTGAACATGACATGAAAGTTTTTTTGGCATTATGTTGTGCATTGCATACATTGCATTCTAGTCATTTCAGAGAAGATTCAAGTGAATGTAGTTGACTTTTGCTACTACTGTAACGGTTTGTGATCATGATCAGGAAGATGGAAGTATTGAGGTTAGGACAGAGATGAGTATTTCCTACTAATACACGTTTGCTTGGGGGGAACGGTTTACATAACATCACTATCATTTTATCATAGCGGGACTAGTTATCCCTTACTTCTCAGCGTGAGAAATGTGTTTGACAATCGTGTGAAATACAAGGTGTGAGAAATGGCTGAAATGCGTGAGTCACACGACGGATGCGTGAGACTTGAGAGCCCATGGCAGACAGACCAAGATGGAATTAACATAATAATAATGTATTTGTTAAAGACAGGAAAACACAGAAACAAAGAAGGCTAAAGCATTAAATGTTACAAAATACGAATGCACAAATACGTTTTAAATAATTATTTGCTAAGGATTTGAGATGCAGACTAAATAGTAGGCTACAACTGACAGCAAAAGAATGTGTAGCAAGATTTAAACCATGTCATGCTGTATGGTGCTGTAACAATAATGCTGTTCATAATTTAGCAACGAATGACTTGAATGTACCATTTATTACTAAGGGGAGTTTGTATTGCTCATTTAGCTTAGACATAAAGTTGATGCTGAAACCTTGTTGCTGCTTCCTGTATCTTGACCTTCCTGTGTCTTATTTGTTACAAAACATTTGATTTGGTATTGACTTTCCCTTGTCATGTGTTTCTTTACAGAGAAAGGAAAAAAATGAATTGAAAAATGCCAAGGAAGATGTAAGTTCTTTCTTACAAAATATAGATTTAGATTCTTTCTGTTTTTAGACTTTAACAATCTTTTCTAGTTATGATGAATCATGTTGTCTAAGTTGTTGTGTGTATGTGTGTTGAAACAGAGAGAAGGTGGCTCTCTACTCTGGGGAGTTACCCAAAGCTCTCTTTTGGAAGAGGGGGAGTCGAAAGTAAGTCCCCACTAAAATAGAGTTTATGCTGCAAGCCTAGTAGTTGTCAGGTCAGGGTTTGGAGGTCTGATGTGTTTTAGTTGATTTATTACGAGAATACAGAACGTTCATTTGGATGGTGTGTTCTTCCAAATTGTACATTGAGTGCAATAGACTGTTGATGTGTAGACCTCTATCTGCATGTCACCTGTGTACAATAACACATGATGGATGTGTGTGTTTCTCTCCACAGGGCTGATGAACCCTCCTTCTTCAGAGCACTCTCACCTGGACAGATCCCAGACATGAGGATGTTGAATAACAAACGGTAAGACAGGGTTGCCTCAACGGCTAAGTTTAGGGTTGAAGTTCGGGTTTAGATGATATGATGGTTTTAAGGCTGGACAGAGACTAAATGCCAGTGTTGTCTATTATGGAAAGAGGTTAAAACACAACTGTGATGTGATGTCCGGTCTGTCGTGTTTGAATGTGAGTTGATAACCTGCTGCCTGTGATGTGTCCATGTTACTGCAGAGGGGAGAGGTTCTATCTTGGAACCATCACCCTGGGGCTCAGTGACTCTGAGAGTTCCTCTGACGAGATCTCTTCCTTCTCGTCTGACAGACTTCCCTGTCAACTTCCTGTAGCCACAAGGGGGCGTCCTCAAATGAACCAGTAAGTGTCCTCTTCACAAGACACACACACTAAATGGTACAAAATGATAATGCATAAGAAATATTAGGAAGGATTGCTTGACATGTAGAGTGAACTACAAGGATATTGACCATGTTGTAATGGGTCTCATTCAGCGGGAAGATAAAGGAGCTAGACCTGGTGGAGGATTTGAGGAAAAACATCAAAGAGCTTCAACAAAAAAATGTTTCTTTGACAAACTGGGTTGAGAAACTCCAGCGGGTTGGAACCAAGAAGAAAGCTGAGATGAAGAATCTCAAGATGGAGGTATGACAATGTTACTTACTACTTCCTCATCACATACCCAAAGTTATGCAAAATAAACAATAATCTCATTGTGCTCTAGCATTGTCAGTTGCAAGATTCTTTAAGGTTGTAAATACAAAAGAAAAAGTTACCATAGGGACACACAGACACACGGAAGAGTTACCATGGGTACACATATGTGTCCCTATTCAGTTTTTGTCATTTGTGAGTTCAATGTTTATAGAGGACAGCATTGGCCACCTTGTGTATAGTGTTTCATTGACCTTTTACGCATGCAGGTGCAGACACTCAGACAAGCAGCATGTGATGGTGCTTGTCATAGAGGTCTGGACAGGAAGAGGGTAGACAACAGTAGAGAGAGAGTGATCAAGAGAGGGGAAGAAAGAGACATGTACAGTGATGAAATGTACACAGAGACAAAGGTAGATAAGCGGACAAAGCAGGATATTGACAAGAGGCAGATTGTGATAGACAGTTGGCGAGAAAAGGAGAAAGAGACACGGAGTGATGTGGAGGAATGGGACAACATGAAGAGGCAGAGAGACAAGCTGCAGTGTGAGATCAAGGGGCTGAAAAGTGAACTTCTGCAGATGAAAATGAAGAGGGAGAAGGCCCAAGAAAAATATGAGAAGGATAGAATAAAAGCAAGACAAAAACAGGATTTTCGGAAGGAAATTGAAATACTTGAAGAGAATGCAAGGCAAAGAGAGAATGAAAGTCAACCAGATCAAATGAGACTAGAAAAGGAGGAAGAGAGACAAAAACAGATGGTCAAAACGAGTGAGGAGGCAAGAGAAACAGAAGCACTGCAGAGGGACCTTGAAAGACATAGAGTGACAAAAAGAAAGTACCATCAGGAGAGACAAGAGGAGGAAGAGAGACAGAAAGAGATGGAGCTAAAGATGGATGCAGCAAAACACAAAGAAGAGCGTCAGAGGGACATTGAGAGATTTGACGGGCTTGCAGAACATCGAGAGATTGAGATGAAGGGAGAACGGCTGACGGGGGAGAGGAAAGAGAAAAGACAAAAAGAAATGGAGAGAGCAAAGGAGGAGGCCAGACAAGAAGAAGACCTGCAGAGGGAAGTTAAGAGACTGAAAGACAATGAGAGACTGCAAGAACAGGACAGACAAGAGAAGGAGGAGGAAGAGAGACAGAAAGAACTAGAAAGAGAGAGTGAGGCAGCAAGACAAAAACAGGATTTTCGGAAGGAATTTGAAAGACTTGAAGAGAATGCAAGGCAAAGAGAGAATGAAAGTCAACAAGATAAAATGAGACTAGAAAAGGAGGAAGAGAGACAAAAACAGATGGACAAAACGAGTGAGGAGGCAAGAGAGACAGAAGCACTGCAGAGGGACCTTGAAAGACATAGAGTGACAAAAAGAAAGTACCATCAGGAGAGACAAGAGGAGGAAGAGAGACAGAAAGAGATGGAGCTAAAGATGAATGCAGCAAAACACAAAGAAGAGCGTCAGAGGGACATTGAGAGATTTGACGGGCTTGCAGAACATCGAGAGATTGAGATGAAGGGAGAACGGCTGACGGGGGAGAGGAAAGAGAAAAGACAAAAAGAAATGGAGAGAGCAAAGGAGGAGGCCAGACAAGAAGAAGACCTGCAGAGGGAAGTTAAGAGACTGAAAGACAATGAGAGACTGCAAGAACAGGACAGACAAGAGAAGGAGGAGGAAGAGAGACAGAAAGAACTAGAAAGAGAGAGTGAGGCAGCAAGACAAAAACAGGATTTTCGGAAGGAATTTGAAAGATTTGAAAAGAATGCAAGGCAAAGAGAGAATGAAAGTCAACAAGATAAAATGAGACTAGAAAAGGAGGAAGAGAGACAAAAACAGATGGACAAAACGAGTGAGGAGGCAAGAGAGACAGAAGCACTGCAGAGGGACCTTGAAAGACATAGAGTGACAAAAAGAAAGTACCATCAGGAGAGACAAGAGGAGGAAGAGAGACAGAAAGAGATGGAGCTAAAGATGAATGCAGCAAAACACAAAGAAGAGCGTCAGAGGGACATTGAGAGATTTGACGGG
The DNA here is from genome assembly GCA_023658055.1 of Thaleichthys pacificus. Taxonomy (NCBI): domain Eukaryota; kingdom Metazoa; phylum Chordata; class Actinopteri; order Osmeriformes; family Osmeridae; genus Thaleichthys; species Thaleichthys pacificus. The sequence goes on along the minus strand of JAMDYH010000174.1, from coordinate 11,025 downwards.
CTTGCAGAACATCGAGAGATTGAGATGAAGGGAGAACGGCTGACGGGGGAGAGGAAAGAGAAAAGACAAAAAGAAATGGAGAGAGCAAAGGAGGAGGCCAGACAAGAAGAAGACCTGCAGAGGGAAGTTAAGAGACTGAAAGACAATGAGAGACTGCAAGAACAGGACAGACAAGAGAAGGAGGAGGAAGAGAGACAGAAAGAACTAGAAAGAGAGAGTGAGGCAGCAAGACAAAAACAGGATTTTCGGAAGGAATTTGAAAGACTTGAAGAGAATGCAAGGCAAAGAGAGAATGAAAGTCAACGAGATAAAATGAGACTAGAAAAGGAGGAAGAGAGACAAAAACAGATGGACAAAACGAGTGAGGAGGCAAGAGAGAACAGAAGCACTGCAGAGGGACCTTGAAAGACATAGAGTGACAAAAAGAAAGTACCATCAGGAGAGACAAGAGGAGGAAGAGAGACAGAAAGAGATGGAGCTAAAGATGGATGCAGCAAAACACAAAGAAGAGCGTCAGAGGGACATTGAGAGATTTGACGGGCTTGCAGGACATCGAGAGATTGAGATCAAGGGAGAACGGCTGACGGGGGAGAGGAAAGAGAAAAGACAAAAAGAAATGGAGAGAGCAAAGGAGGAGGCCAGACAAGAAGAAGACCTGCAGAGGGAAGTTAAGAGACTGAAAGACAATGAGAGACTGCAAGAACAGGACAGACAAGAGAAGGAGGAGGAAGAGAGACAGAAAGAACTAGAAAGAGAGAGTGAGGCAGCAAGACAAAAACAGGATTTTCGGAAGGAATTTGAAAGACTTGAAGAGAATGCAAGGCAAAGAGAGAATGAAAGTCAACGAGATAAAATGAGACTAGAAAAGGAGGAAGAGAGACAAAAACAGATGGACAAAACGAGTGAGGAGGCAAGAGAAACAGAAGCACTGCAGAGGGACCTTGAAAGACATAGAGTGACAAAAAGAAAGTACCATCAGGAGAGACAAGAGGAGGAAGAGAGACAGAAAGAGATGGAGCTAAAGATGGATGCAGCAAAACACAAAGAAGAGCGTCAGAGGGACATTGAGAGATTTGACGGGCTTGCAGGACATCGAGAGATTGAGATCAAGGGAGAACGGCTGACGGGGGAGAGGAAAGAGAAAAGACAAAAAGAAATGGAGAGAGCAAAGGAGGAGGCCAGACAAGAAGAAGACCTGCAGAGGGAAGTTAAGAGACTGAAAGACAATGAGAGACTGCAAGAACAGGACAGACAAGAGAAGGAGGAGGAAGAGAGACAGAAAGAGATGGAGCTAAAGATGGATGCAGCAAAACACAAAGAAGAGCGTCAGAGGGACATTGAGAGATTTGACGAGCTTGCAGAACATCGAGAGATTGAGATCAAGGGAGAACGGCTGACGGGGGAGAGGAAAGAGAAAAGACAAAAAGAAATGGAGAGAGCAAAGGAGGAGGCCAGACAAGAAGAAGACCTGCAGAGGGAAGTTAAGAGACTGAAAGACAATGAGAGACTGCAAGAACAGGACAGACAAGAGAAAGAGGAGGAAGAGAGACAGAAAGAACTAGAGAGAGAGAGGGAGGAGAGACACAAAGCAGACCTGCAGAGGGAACTTGAAAAAAAGGGTGAAATCCAAGAAGAGCAGCGGACTGAAGCAGAGGACCACAGACTTGCCATGGAGACAGAGCAACAACAAGCGGTCACTGAGGAAGAAAGGGGTGAGGTTGGAGAAATGAAACAATCTGAGCAAGACAGCAAGCAGGAAAGGAAAAGGCTGGAGACGGAAAGCCAAGAGGAGGAGAGAAAAAGAGAGATGGAAATAAAAATTGAGGAGAGGAGGCAGAGAGAAGAGAAGAGAAAAGCCATGGAGCTGAGATGGAGACAAAAAGGAGACAGGAGATGGAAAGAGAAAGAACTGAAGAAACAGAAAGAGCTTGAGAAAAAGTCAGAGGAAGAGGTAAAACAACATGAGGAGAAAGGAGACGAGGAGAAAGAGAGGAAGGAGGAGGAAATGGAGAGACTAAGAGAGAGGGACAAAACCCAGTTGGCCTAAGTTATATGAAATGAAAGAAAAAGCTGCAGATAACTTTTGGCTCCAAACAACATTGGACAAGCAAATAGAGTTAGTTAAAGATAGGGAGAGAATTATGAGAGAGGATGAGAAAATGAAAAAATCAGAGAAGAGATGGGAGGAGGAGGAAAGACAACGGCAGGAATGCGGACAACAGTCAGATGAGGCAAGACGACAGTGGCAGGAGAAGCATAGACTAGCAGTCATGAGGAGAAAGGAGAAAGAGAATAGGAGAGCCATCGAGGAAAGGAGTCAGTACAGGAGAGAAGAGGAGCAGAGAAAAAAGGAGATGGAACAAGAAATGAAGAGGGAAGAGAAACGTAAGGAGGAGAGAATAGCAGATACCAGGAGGATTGCACAGTAGTAAAGGAGGACGATGCAGAAATGAAACAGAAAAGCAGAGAGAAGGTTAAGAATGCGTGGGAGCCAGAGAAGGAAGTGACAGAGAAGGAAGTGACAGAAAAGGAAGTGACAGAGAAGGAAGTGACAGAGAAGGACGTGTCAGAGAAGGAAGTGACAGAGAAGGAAGTGACAGAGAAGGAAGTGTCAGAGAAGGAAGTGTCAGAGAAGGAAGAGTCAGAGACAAGTAAGAACATTTTCTTGTGATGTGAAAGTGTACTATATAATATCTCTAATGCTCAGAAATAAACAAGGCCACGTGCAGGACATTGTAGCAATTGAAATATTGATTTATAACACTTTTCCAAGTCATGCAGGGTGTCCGCGGAGTCTTAAAAAGTCTTAAATTCATTTTTCTAAATTTAAGGCCTTAAAAAGTCTTAAATTCGTCAAAAATGTCATATGCTGGTCTTAAATAAATAACTCGGAGGTCTTAAATTTGTCGGGGCAGGACTATTTTTTGTTTTTCTCGCGGGACTTTTCGGTAAGGAGATGTAGAGAGGCTACTTTCTTGCTAGCTGCATATATAAACGGATGTCTGCGTGCTTGCTAGCTAGTCTGCAACAATGGGTAAGTGCAAATTCAACGTCAGTTGGCTGGACGACGTCCGTTTCCGAGGTTGGCTGGCGTCCGTTGCCAACCCAGAACAGGCCAGATGCATTTCGTGCAAAAATACATTCAAGATCGGCTCCATCAAGGCTCTCGTCAGCCATATGCAGAGCCAAAAACACAAAACCTCTACCAGGAGCCACACACAGACCCCAGCCATTTCTACATTTTGCATCTCTGCCCCGGGGCCACCGCCGCAGACAACGGTCCGCGCTGCTAGCACTGACCTGAGGGTAGCATTTGGTGCGACACCAACACTGAAAGCGGAGGTGTTGTGGATTCTAAACACAGTGGTCAAGCCAAGCACCAGTCCTACAACTCGAATGAGGGGATAGGAGATCTCTTCGGTTTGATGTTCCCTGACTCTCAAATCGCGAGCACCTTTACTGCTGGAAAGGACAAAACGGCGTATATAACTCGCTTCGGACTAGCGCCTTTCATCCGAAACGAGCTAATCTGCAGCGTCAACAAGGCAGATTTTGTTTTGATGTTTGATGAGACGTTGAACCACGCCACTAAAAGCAAACAACTGTCAGAAGATCCTACTGTTATCCCATGGGCAGGCAACGGTCGAGAGAGGCTTCTCGATTAATAAGGAGGTGGAGACTGTAAACCTTAAGGAGGACAGTGTCATTGCCCAGAGACTGGTATGTGACTACGTTGCCGTTTGTGGGGGGGTTGCCAATGTCCCTCTCACCAAGGAGCTGCTGACCTCGGTGGGATCAGCAAGGTCAAAATATAGAGAACACCTTGACCTGGAAAAGAGGAAGAGCCAAGGCGCTGCACAAGGGCAGAAGAGGAAAGCTGCAGAAGAACACATCGCTGAGCTTAAAAAGAAAAAGATAACTCTCCTGGAGGTATGTGGCTCTCTGGAGAAAGATGCTGACCTGTTTGCCGAGCAAGCTGAGGGTAAGTCTGGCACCTTGATGGCTCAGCTCATTACAAAATCAAACATCCTCAGGAAGAGATGCAAGGAAAAATTAAGTGAGCTGAAAAGTATAGAGGCAGAACTGGGGATTAAGGCTACAGAACTGAGGCTCACCTGAGGCTCATAACGTGTGTGTGTGTGCAGTAGGTCCATTGTTTTTTTTTGCATTAGAGGTTTGCAGCTGCACTTGTTATTTTGTGAACCACAGAGCACACTGCTGTTTGACTCAATGTACTAAATTTGTTTGTATATTTTGTATTTTTGTATATTATTTTGTATACTTCTTGGTCAGAAACATGCTGTTAAACTGCACTTGTACTTACAGTTTTTGAACCAGAGAGCACTGAGTATCACTTTATGTTCAATAAACGGACAAAAAGTAAACTTGAATGAGTCTCATTGAATGACACACATGCTATGCTTGAGTTTTAATACAGCGGGATCCCCCCCACCATCGCGGGTTTAAGGTCTTAAATTTCATTCAAGGTGGTATTAAAAAGGTCTTAAAAAGTCTTAAATTTGACTTGCTGAAACCTGCAGATACCCTGTCATGTCAGAATGATTTCATTGAGACACTGTTGTAGGCTATGAGTAGTTAGACTGTGTGCTCTAGACCACGTTGAAGTACTTAATGCTTGTGTCTTGTAAACAGAGAAGGAGAAGAAACATGGTTTCTTGAGCCAGTTCTGGCAGAAGGTAAAACCAAAAAAGAAGGCAACCAAAGAGGAGAAAAAAAGAGCCAGACTGGCTGAGATGAAGAGTATGTGGAGAAACTGAACAAGGAGGCCGACCGTAACATACAGGCATAAAAAATGCCTGTATATAGATCTAATGAGGAAAATGTAATGGGAGAACCCTTCAACACATTTTTTGATGTAGCTCCTAAAAGAAGGGATACTTACCCAATGCTCTCCCCTGCTACAGCTCTATATCGTGTCTAGAAGGATGGCCGACATTCTGCTGCTGACCTTGATCAACAGGAACTCTACAACCTCTCCACTACATCTACAGAATTTTCCTCAAACATGAACCTTATCAACCTTGAACCAATGAACCTTAATAAAGTTGATGTTTTGACCACATGCTTCTACAGTGCAATGTTGATTCAAAGTAAAGGTTTTATTGATGCATGGCAACAACAACAAAGAACATCATCAACCGTTAACCTACGCTAACCAACACTTCCTCCTTCAGGGTCCATGAACTACCATGTGATGACACAGCAGGAGTTGGGTTTAGCTCAGTGGAAGACAGCCTGGAAGAAACCAGGCTAACCACATTGTGGGAGATCGCCCTCTCCCTGAATGTGCTGCTTTGGATGTAAAGCTGTTAAATGTTAGATTGTGTGTGTGTAATGAGGAGATGGGTTCAACACTGAGTCAGCAGAGGGAGACAGAACTAAATTGATGATTGAGGATGTTGGTACTGAGGTGACAGTTGTGATGTCACTCTGGTAGCCCCGCCCTCCTCCTCTTCATGTACAGGCCCATACTGACTGACAGCAGAGCATCAGGTCGTCACACAACTGAAGACTGTTCACCATGATCCTAGCCTTCATCCTCTGCTCTCTCTGTCTGCCCTGCATCAAGGGTGAGCAGAACAACATTTCAGAGAGAAAACAGAGAGAGTTATAGTTTTTCTCATCACCACTGTTTCTCTCCACAGGTTCCTCTGCCAGTCCCACAGTTCAGCAGACTCCCTCTGCTCTGATCAATAACCTGGGAGACTCTGTTGACAAAGAGATCTTTTGTTCACACAGTATTCAAAACTATGATTGTATCCTCTGGTACAAACAACATTGGCTGTCCTAAAAGTCGCTAAAAGTTGCTAAATGACGTCATCGCCTAATTTGCATATTTGTAACGGCTGCTGTGAGCTAGTATCTAGGCTACCTGCAGAGCCGGAGGAGAGCTGCTGATAACAAGAAACAAGGAAAACTCTGGGGAATTTGATTATTCAGATATGGATATATTTAAAATATATATACAATAATAAACAATAGGCTTAACAATCGCAGTATCATCCACCCCTCCACCAAATACACACGCTCCATCCAACTCTTCATCATTCCCTCCACCCCATCAACCACTCTTGAGAGCAACATTTTGAAGCTGAAGTTTCAGCACCGCATTTAAAGGATTTTTAGATTTTCGCGACCACCAACAGACCAAAAATAGTGCGACCGGCTATTTCCCACAAATAGTAGGCTACTTTCGGTCTTAAACTTTGCTGTTAACAGTTACGTTTGGAAATCAGTGTAGCTTATAGGTAAAAGTAGCTAATGTGAATCACGTGTGGTTATGTATAAAACCACTCCGGTGTTGAAAGTTGAACGTTAACTTTATTGTTCCAATTCAAGACCCAGAATTGTTTTACATAACCACACGTGATTCACAGTTAGCCTACTTACACTCTGATTCGCCTCCATCTTGTTATGAAACAAGCTACATCTTCCCCTTCTTCTTGTTAATGTCGAGCCGTAACCTACTTTCACTACTGCAGGAAAATATTGATTATCTTGTTGGCGCTGTCAGATATAACTGGGGTCCTAGAACTGCGGTCCTAAAACTGCAGCTCTCCGGCTCTGACTGCAGACACATGCTACTCGCTGTGTGGGAGAGAAGAATAGCATCGTTGGAGAGACAAAAGGTGGGTAAAAACACCTTAAATATGTTTAGAACTACAAATGAATTTTCTTCTGTTTATTGTTGAGGTTTTTTGGATGTTTTAGGCATTGACAAGCCATCAAATCTCTAAATAACTTAACTTTAATGCTTTGTCTACACCCACATTATCCTAAATCAATTTAATCCTTTCAAAACAAAAGACTTCTATGTGGGGTGGAATTGCTAGCTCTACTTCCAACCCTCTACTTATTACCCTCCTCTTTTATCCGGGCTTGGGACCGGCAAAGTGACCCAAAAAAGCCACTTTGGCAGTTACTTTTTTAAATTTTATATATATATATATACACACATTCATATATATATATATATATATATATATATATATATATATATATATACACACACACACACACACACATTCATATATATATATATATATACTGTATATACTTTTTTTTTTTGCTGTTTTCTTAAGTAAGGGACCTACTCGGATTAAGGAGGTTGCACCTGGATGTGAGTCTACGCACTGTGTAATTCACAGAGAAATGCTGGCCAGTCGAAAAATGTCACCTGGACTTAACAGCGTATTGAATGTTGTTAAAGTTATCAACCACATCAAAGTACATGCACTCAACTCCCGTTTATTCAAGCAGCTTTGTGAGGACATGGATGCAGAGCACAAACGCCTTCTCTTATACACAGAAATAAGATGGCTATCGAGAGGGAGATCGCTGACCAGAGTGTTTGAGTTACGAGAGCCACTGCAGAGATTTCTTTCAGAAAAAAAGTTACCACTGGCAGCTCATTTCAGCGACGAGGAGTGGGTCACAAAACTCGCTTACTTGTGTGACATATTCAGTCTGCTCAATGAGCTCAATCTGTCACTTCAGGGGAAAATGACAACTGTCTTCAAATTGGCAGATAAAGTAGCTGCATTCAAAGCCAAACTGGAAATGTGGGGACGGCGAGTGGACAGAGGAGTATTTGACATGTTTCAAACATTAGCCGGGATTTTGGAAGAGACTGAGCCTGGGCCTTCAGTCTCCCAGCTGGTGAAGGATCACCTGTATTTGCTTTCAAAGGAGTTCGAGCGTTACTTTCCAACCAGCAAAGACCCACAAACTGCGAAGGAATGGATCCGCGACCCATTTCTGAACAAACCAGGTGAATCGAGCTTGTCCGTGCGAGAGGAAGATCAGCTGCTGGAGATTACAAATGACGGTGGACTTAAAAGTATGTTTCAGACAACAACTCTGCTGGTGTTTTGGATGAAAATCAATGCAGAATATCCTGAGATCGCCACAAAAGCCCTGAAAACCCTGCTTCCATTTCCAACTTCCAATCTCTGTGAAGCGGGGTTTTCTGCCGTGACAGCCATCAAAACTAAAACACGAAACAAACTGGACATAAGGAACGCACTTCGGGTGTCACTGTCTCCCATTACCCCCAGATGGGACCGTTTGGTTGCAGAGAAACAAGCGCAGGGCTCCCACTAATAAGAATGTAATAATAATAATGGTAATGTAAATGTAATGTAATAAGGATAATTTTTTTGTCATTCCAAAAACATGTGCATGAGCCGGAACGAAATTTGGTACTGAGGTCCGGTTAAAACCACTCACAAATAAATAAAGCTTCTCATCTTAAATAAATACAATAAATACAGATAACCAATCATACACACACAAGTCTCTGACTCCCGGTCCACCAGCACCGGATCACCTCAGGGCTGCGTCCTTTCTCCTCTGCTCTTCTCCCTGTACACCAACAGCTGCACCTCCAGTCATCCGTCCGTCAAACTCCTGAAGTTTGCGGACGACACCACCCTCATTGGGCTCATCTCTGGTGGAGACGAGTCTGATTATAGGTGGGAAGCTGACAACCTGGTGACCTGGTGCAGCCAGAACAACTTAGAGCTCAATGCTCTTAAGACAGTGGAGATGGTTGTGGACTTCAGGAAGAACACAGCCCCACTCACCCCCATCACCCTGCGTGACTCCCCAGTCAACACTGTGGAGTCCTTCCGCTTCCTGGGCACTATCCTCTCCCAGGACCTCAAGTGGGAACTGAACATCAGCTCCCTCATCAAGAAAGCACAACAGAGGATGTACTTCCTTCGGCAGCTGAAGAAGTTCAACCTGCCAAAGACAATGATGGTGCACTTCTACTCAGCCATCATTGAGTCCATCCTCACCTCCTCCATCACCGTCTGGTACGCTGCTGCCACTGCCAAGGACAAGAGCAGGCTGCAGCGTATCATCCGCACTGCTGAGAAGGTGATTGGCTGCAATCTACCTACCCTCGAGGACCTGCACTCCTCGAGGACCCTGAGGCGAGCGAGAAAGATTGTGGCCGACTCCTCCCACCCTGGACACTCCCTGTTCCAGCTACTCCCCTCCGGCAGAAGGCTGCGGTCCATCAAGACCAATACCTCACGCCACAATAACAGTTTCTTCCCTTCCGCTGTTGGCCTCTTCAACAAGGCCAAGGGACCACACTGACAATTGACTTCCTGCTAAAACACTGCTCTTGCACTGCATTGCAAAATTGTATCTTGTACATTTGTATTTTTTGTAATATTTGTATTTTTATATTGTAAATTTGGCAACTTATTTTTTTTAGCTTTTATTGTATATCTTTATTTTTATTGTATATCTTATTTAATTATAATTCCACTTAGTACTGCTAGTTTATGTACCCTTAGTATAGATAGTCCACATATTTAAATTTTAGGTCCCTATATGTTTATTGTATGCACCTTCCTGCCAAAGCAAATTCCTTGTCTGTGCAAGCTTTCATGGCGAATAAATCCAATTCTGATTCTGATTCTGACATAGATACAAAAATAACCTGAGAAATTAGCAGCATAGTAGAAAAAAATCAGTAATGTAATACGGTAAATTGTTTTTCATGCATTTTACATTTGTTTTCATACTGTGTATATTATTTTGTAACGAATCAGATTTATTTATTTCTAAGTTTTGTGTATAATTTTAAGAGCTTTTTAAAATGTATTTCGTCGTTCTGTTAATGACATCATTGGTGTGCATGGCGCTAACTTGCCTCAGTCTGCGCTCATGAGTGCAACGGTTGGAAAATTGTATTTAATATCATTAAAAAAGGTTCAATGTGGTTGGTTAACAGTTACAATGTGTTTACTGTCATACTTTTATTTTGTCGTGTTTATCCGCCACACATTGAAGACCGGTCCGTGAAAATATGTCTTACATGAAACCGGTCCGTGGCGCAAAAAAGGTTGGGGACCGCTGCTTTACAGTTTCCTCTACATTGAAAACTGACATGTACTGCAATGTTTCAATGTTGTCCAGCAGTCTTACCCTCAACTCCTTAGTGAGGGAGATGGTGAAGGCTACACACCGCTTTCGGATATCCTCCTCAGGCGCAACGTGGAGCTCAGCTGCCTTCGACTCAAAAAGGTAACCAAGGTACGGTTTGGGACTGATGTATCCATCAATTGGCTGTTTGAGTACATCAATATTTGCCAGTGGATTCAGCACCCTGCTACTTACGGATTTTATCAGGCTAGTTAAGCTTTCAAGTCATTTAAGAGGATCTATCTGCTCTCCCTCAAAAGCCTTCATGGCCAACTGTACCTCACCCAGTACTGACTTCAAAAAAGTCAGATACAAAATGTTCTGAGGATCACTGTACATGGAGTGTAAAACCTCAGCCATGTAGCAGTGTTCACTGGACTTGGTGACTGCAAAATGCAGTTTAAGCGCGTCCCACTGATCTAAAATGCGTGAAACTGCAGGTTCGATGGAGAGCCAACGTGTGGCACACACCTTTGTTATTTGCAAGGGTTTCTCCCCACAATTGATGGTCTCATATATGGCCTTGTAGGCCTCCCTGCGCTTTGGTGACACTGAAAACCAGTTATAAGTCTCCCTTACCAAGTACTCCACACTACGGGGGATGGTGTCATTGGAAGCATGACTTACAGCAAGCTGCAGAAAGTGACACACAGCGAATAAGGACAAGATCTTTGAGGCCATACTCTTCCTTGAGCACTTTATGGACCCCATTGTTAATCCCTGTCATAACAGAGGCATTGTCAGTCCCTATCCCCAGGAGTTTGTTTTTTTCGAGGCAACACTTCTCCAGAAAAGCCACAACAGCTCTGGCTATAGATCTGGCATCTCCTTCCTCCAACTCAACAAGCCCCAGAAATGTTGACACAATTGTCTGTTTCTTGTCACTAAAGTACCTTATCACTACCCCCAGGTAGTTGGAAACGCTGATGTCTGTGGACTCATCCAGAAGGAGGCTGAAACGCTGGTCACCCACATCTGCTACTAACTTAGAAAGTATGGTGCTAGAGCACCATTAATCATTTCTGTGCACTTTGTCCTGTGCATTTTAAAATTAGCAGCAGC
>JAMDYH010000173.1:0-29964 GCA_023658055.1 Thaleichthys pacificus | reverse complement strand
CAGTTCTTTCTGTCTCTTTTCCTCCTCCTCTTGTCTCTCTTGTTCTTGTTGACGTTCAATGTCGCTTTGTTTTACATTCTCTTCAAGTCTTTCAATTTCCCTCTGAAGATCCTCATTTTGTCTTGCTGCCTCACTCTCTCTTTCTAGTTCTCTCTGTCTCTCCCTCTCCTTCTCTCGTCTCTCCATCTCTTCAAGTCTTTCAACTTGCCTTTTCAGTGCTTCTTTTTCTCTTGCACCCTCCATCTCCTGTTTGGCCTTTCTGTCAATTTTCTTCTGTCTTTCAAGTTCCTTCTGATGATCTTGTTTTTGTCTTGCATCCTCCCCCGCTATGGCAAGCACCACCACATGCTGCTTCTCTGAGTGTCTGCACCTGCATGCATAAAAGGTCAATGAAACAGTATACACAAGGTGGCCTATGCTGTCCTCTATAAACATTGAACAAAAACTGAATAGGGACACCTATGTGTCCCCATGGTAACTCTTGTGTGTCTCTGTGTTCCGATAGTAACTTTTTATTGTGTTTACGACCTTAAAGAATCTTGCAACTGACCATGCTAGAACACAATAATACCATTGTTTTGGAGCATAACTTTGGGTATGTGCTGAGGAAGTAGTAAGTAACATTGTCATACCTCCATCTTGAGATTCTTCATCTCAGCTTTCTTCTTGGTTCCAACCCGCTGGAGTTTCTCAACCCAGTTTGTCAAAGAAACATTTTTTTGTTGAAGCTCTTTGACGTTTTTCCTCAAATCCTCCACCAGGTGTTCTAGCTCCTTTATCTTCCCGCTGAATGAGACCCATTACAACATGGTCAATATCCTTGTAGTTCACTACATGTCAAGCAATCCTTCCTAATATTTCTTATGCATTATCATTTTGTACCATTTAGTGTGTGTGTCTTGTGAAGAGGACACTTACTGGTTCATTTGAGGACGCCCCCTTGTGGCTACAGGAAGTTGACAGGGAAGTCGGTGAGACGAGAAGGAAGAGATCTCGTCAGAGGAACTCTCAGAGTCACTGAGCCCCCAGGGTGATGGTTCCAAGATAGAACCTCTCCCCTCTGCAGTAACATGGACACATCACAGGCAGCAGGTTATCAACTCACATTCAAACACGACAGACCGGACATCACATCACAGTTGTGTTTTAACCTCTTTCCAAACACTGGCATTTAGTCTCTGTCCAGCCTTAAAACCATCATATCATCTAAACCCGAACTTCAACCCTAAACTTAGCCGTCATTTGGACGCCCGGATATTCCTACGATTCTGTTGAGGCAACCCTGTCTTACCGTTTGTTATTCAACATCCTCATGTCTGGGATCTGTCCAGGTGAGAGTGCTCTGAAGGAGGGGGGTTCATCAGCCCTGTGGAGAGAAACACACACATCCATCATGTGTTATTGTACACAGGTGACATGCAGATAGAGGTCTACACATCAACAGTCTATTGCACTCAATGTACAATTTGGAAGAACACATCATCCAAATGAACATTCTGTATTCTCGTAATAAATCAACTAAAACACATCAGACCTCCAAACCCTGACCTCACAACTACTAGGCTTGCAGCATTAACTCTATTTTAGTGCGGACTTGCTTTCGACTCCCCCTCTTCCCAAAGAGAGCTTTGGGTAACTCCCCAGAGTAGAGAGCCACTTTCTCTCGGTTTCAACACACATACACACAACAACTTAGACAACATGATATCCATTGTAGATTCATATTTCATCATAAATGGGCGGAGCTAGTTCAGGCATGGAACTCGGGCAGCACGCGCCATATCACCCATCGCCGTGTTCTCAGCCCATAGGCTTAGCTTGATAGGCGGCGCTATAAAGTCGCACACATGCATGCACACGCGTCCTCGATTACCGGTACCTTTGTGTTCTGCGCTGCTGCCTCCCACCACCATCCCCTTCTCCCCCATGTGGTCTGTCTGTTCTCCCCGTGGGGGATTTAACTTGTTGCTCCCTGCCTCATGTCATGCATGCTGCAGTGAAGGCAGGGAGCGCTTCCCCATGTACATCCATTCCGCCAATGTTAAACCATTTGTCATGTGTATGAATAAATGGTGAAATCAATCACGTGAGTGTCTTGACTGAACTAGAAAAGAAGTCTAAAAACAGAAATAATCTAAAATAGCATCTCAGAAATATTTTGTGAGAAAGAACTTACATCTTCCTTGGCATTTTTCAATTCATTTTTTCTCTCCTCTGTAAAGAAACACATGACAAGGGAAAGTCAATACCAAATACAATGTTTTGTTCTGTAACAAATAAAACACTGGAAGGTCAAGATACAGGAAGCAGCAACAAGGTTTCAGCATCAACTTTATGTCTAAGCTAAATGAGCATTACAAACTCCCCTTAGTAATAAATGGTACATTCAAGTCGCTAAATTATGAACAGCATTATTGTTACAGCACCATACTTGCTACACATTTGCTGTCAGTTGTAGCTTACTATTTACAGTCCAGTGTCTGTGTTGCCCTTAAGTGGTCAGGGAGGCTGTTCCACAGGCGCGGTGCTGCCGAGCAAAAGGCCCGGTCGCCCATGGTGCGGAGCTTGGTGTTGGGGACCCGGAGGAGCAAGCTGTTTGTGGATCTGAGGGTACGGTTGGATGTTTGGGGAGTGATGAGTTCTTGTAGGTAGGGGGGTGCATGACCATTTATGCATTGATGGGTGAGTAGTAGAACTTCGTAGTCAATACGGTATGAGACAGGGAGCCAGTGTAGTGAGTGTAAAATGGGTGTTATGTGATCGTATTTCCGGACTCTCATCAGGATCCTGGCAGCGCTGTTTTGGATGTACTGCAGCTTCTGGATGTTCCTGCCAGTGATCCCAGTGAAGAGTGAATTGCAGTAGTCCAGTCTTGAGGAGATAAAAGTGTGGACGAGCTTCTCAGCATCTGGCAGGGTTAAAGTGGGGCGGAGTTTGGAGATCTTTTTGAGATGATAGAAGGAGGTTTTGCACAGATGTTTTATATGTTCATTAAAGGTCAGGTGAGGGTCAAACCTAACTCCTAGATTAGTGACTTTGGAGGAGAGGGGTATGACCTGACTGTCGAAGGTGAGATTAGTTATGGAGGATGACTGAACCTGATGTGGAGTGCCAACAAGAAGGGCTTCGGTTTTGCTACTGTTTAACTGGAGAAAGTTGTTTCTCATCCATGCCTTTATCTCCCCAAGACAGGCAGTGAGACATGACATGGCAGCAGAGGGGCTTGGGGCAGTTTTGATGTAAAGCTGTGTGTCATCGGCATAACAGTGGAAGGACATCCCATGTCTGCTGATGACACGACCGAGGGGGAGCATGTAAATAATGAAGAGGATGGGGCCGAGGACCGACCCTTGTGGAACACCACAGGAGACAGGGAGCAGTCTAGACTTGCATCTTCCCAGTGAGACATATTCAGTCCTGCCAAAAAGGTAGGACTGAAACCACTTTAGTGCAGAACCTGATAGTCCAATGGTGGTGTGGAGGCGCTCTAGGAGGATAGTGTGATCCACTGTGTCGAATGCAGCAGTCAGATCCAGGAGGATGAGGAGTGAGGGTGATCCTGCATCAGCTGTCATCAGCAGGTCATTCGTCACCCTGAGCAAAGCTGTTTCAGTGCTGTGGGCTGAACGAAATCCTGACTGAAATTTTTCAAACAGGTTGTTGTGTTTGAGGTGGTCCTGAAGTTGAGAAGCAACTACCTTCTCTAGCACTTTGGACAGGAAGGCAAGGTTGGAGATAGGCCTGTAGTTGACTAGAACCTCCGGGTCCAGGGTGGGCTTCTTGAGAAGGGGACGGATGACAGCAACCTTGAGAGCCGGTGGGACACAGCCAGACTGAAGGGAAAGGTTAACAACTTTGGTGATGAAAGGACTGAGAGTGGGGATGTGTGACTTGAGCAGAGCAGTGGGAATGGGGTCCAGGGTACAGGTACAGGATTTCATTTTGCTGACGATTTCCTCAACATGGCTCTCCTGAACCTCAGCGAGATGAAGGGGAGACAGCACACTTGCAGATAAGGGGTTGGTGTCAGAGGGAAGCAAAGATGGAGAGCTGGACATCACAGAGCGAATGCTGTTGACCTTTGATCTGAAAGAGTCAATGAAGCTGTTACACGTGAAATTGACTTCACGTGATTTGACAGGGGCATGGAGATCAAAAACACTGCTCAGGGATGTATTATAGAATTCCACTAATTCATCCATTGATGCAGATGCTGGGCAGGTGATGAGCTGGAGATCCATAGTCATAGTTGCTGTGTTAATTATTTTCCAAAAAAGATGGGTTTGGCTTTGGAGGACGGTAAATGAGAAGCACTGTCATGGAATATGGAGGTTTGCATTTGAAGGCCAGGCATTCCATAGAGGAAAGATCAGGCATTGGCAGAGGAGACAGTTTTAGTTCAGCCTGCTGCATGATGGCCAGTCCACCACCACGACCAGAGCTGCGGGCTTTCTCCATATAGTTGTATAACTACTTCATCTACATGTTTCTTTCTTCCACAGCAAGATGAAAAGGTGAAATGCAAACTAAATTTAGGGTCACATGACAAAAAAAGTGTATGGTTGCCCAGATACAGGTGGTGGGCTAACTTTTACTGGCAACACTAGGTCTTACCTCCCCCCAGTGACACACACACAAACATATATTAAAGAGTGGGATGCAATACAGTAAATCAATTACCAACAACAGGCATTTATACAGCAGCCATTTCACAACATATCATATATTATAGACCGTTAGGAAAATCAGCCTAACTATAACGTTAACATTGCTATCTTAGCCTCGTCAGGCCAGCAACCTAACCAAGATAAAAACTGCCCAACCACAGATCAGGATACAACCTCAATGCACTGCTGTCTGGAGACAGCCACAACACGTGCCACATGTTGTTCCAGGGATCTGTAAAGGCCCTCCTTCACAGTACAACATGCCCTGTCTGTAGCCCTCAAATACTAAACACAACATGACTGCTCAGCCATATAACCTGAGCAGCAGGATACAACAGCAACAGTAAAGCTGCCTTTGTGAGCATTTTACTGGGGTTTTCAAGCAGGCACCTTTCTTTCATCGATGTTTCATTTAATTAGCCCCACGACACCTCCAGAAAGCTCAACAGTGGTGTCTAGTGTCCCAGACCCACCCCCTTCCATACACGCAACGGGTTAAGACACATGTCACTACCAGAGACAGCAACAGATACACCTCAAGATATCACCTCAACAATCTCAGTTTTAATTCAGGTCAATTCACAACCCCAAGTAGTCTGTGAGCGCCTCAGCCACAAACACTGTTTCCCTTTTTCAGCAGCCTCAGACAACTCCTTTATGAAGTTCCTTTGAGTGACGGTCCTCGAAAAACCAAAATCCAACAGAAGTGTTGTGGTTGATTTAGCTACAAATTGTCTAGTGTCCACTTTTCTGCTCCTCTCGCACAAAAGACATCCTACTGTCCCTGTCAATAACCAGCGAAGAATTAAGCTCAACTTGTTTGTTAAGAAAGCAAAGGCAGCTGGCTTTGTTATGTGTGCTCACTACCCACTCTGTTGAACTGGCACAGTTTACCACGTTCATTGCCTACCTGTCTTCCATCCACATGTGCACATGTGACGGGTATGTAACAGACGTGGTATTGCAAGTTCCGTCAGAGTTTTCCGGACCGTGTTCATCCTTCACCGAGGATCGAACACACCATCTCTGACTTCCCAAGCGCCACCACTACCAGCTACGCCAAAGAAAAGCTAGCTATTCAATGACGCGGGTGGCCTGTTACATACTTGAGGAGTGAGTTTCACCGATTCACACCGGCTACACACACATACTTTGCACATTTATGTGATATGTGCATGTGCATCCCAGTCTCTGCAGGGGAGATGCTGATTGATGTTGATGGTAATGTGATGATTAGTCTGTATTCATCAATGTAGGTGTCAATCGATAATTTGTTCAATACACTCTGGCACAATTTCCTGTGCACTGCTTTTATTCCCATGTCTGATCTGTGTGGTAAATGTTTGCGATCCCCTGCTGCTGTTGAGCAATCACACTTCACAATCACATCTCTAGTTATTGTTGATGTTATTGTGTTAAGGGCACAAAATGCATTATTAAGAGAAGCTACGGTGACTGGCAGGTGCCACAAAAAGGTGAAAGGCCCTCTCTAGTGCGATCATTTTGCTCAGCCATGTGGAGTGGTGGCATCAGTGGCGATTTTAGCCTGAAATTTCTGGTGGGGCAATTTTGTATGATGTCATGTCACCGTCACAAAAATAGAGGTAGCTGATTATTATAAGCAGTAGGCCTATATATACCAGTAAGATATACTATGGGCTGCATTTTGAGTGCCAGCAGGGAGCAGAAATCCTGTTTCAAATGCATTTCACATGCTTCAGTGCTCAGCGCAACACAAAGATGTTGCCTATAATACAGCATTAAAGTTAAATGATTGCAACAAAGTAAAAAGATTAGACGGACACATAGCTCAAATAACTTGCATAATTTATTAAGCTTGTGGCACACGTGTGGCATACAATATGAAGCAAAAGGCACAACTGAAACAAATAACAGCAACAACATGCTGCTGCTAAATGAACAAAACTTTGTAAAAAGACGATCCTTGCAGATTGCATTGATACATCCATCAGCCTCCCCAGTACATAACGATTCTCCTCCGTCTGTTTGTTGTGCTCTAAAATGGTCCGCTGATATGCACTATCTAGCTGTGCCATGATGTTGACCCGCCCCAATAGTCCCAATTTCAGGGCGCAATTGATATGGGTTTTACAGCTTTCGTGTTTCACTGTTCTTTCTGCCAGATGCTTCAGGTCTTTGAATCCATCCGTTGTCCAAACTGAGTCTGCGTTAGTACCAATTCCAAAAAGAAGGCATGGGAAACAGAACAGTGCTAGCAGTTAGCCATGTCTTTCTGTCATACCATTCCATCTTGAAAGCTTTCTCACCAGGCTGCAGCAGGATCGTCGATAGTCGTGTGGTCTGTGTGGCCCCAAACGTTTATTTCTAATTTCTCTTCCGACAATGTACTAAATTGCAGCCTCAACAAATAGTCTACATTATTCGTTGTAGTCTGAATTAAAACACTTCCAAAATACTCGAAAACTAGCGATAGCTAACTAGCAGTAACGTTATTGGCATTGGTCTGTCTGATATGATCTGACTGTTTTATTTTTTATTTCTTGGTCACGGGGTACAGTTCTTGCGGTTTTCGCAATATTCCAGTTGCTATGCAGATTTCATGGGGCACATCTGAAAGTGCCCCATCTCCCAATGTTAACTTTGGCCTGTGTGGTTCACGCTCCTGAAGAATTCATAATCTGTAGTGTCTATTCCAATATGTAATGATGGTATTCAATGACTCAAGTCTGTGTTCTAGAAAGAGTGGTCTGGAGTCGCAGAGGTCCGATAGTATCAGCTTTTAATGCAGCAGTTGGAAATCAACACGTCCAGAGCTCTGGGGTTGTCTACGTTTCCATACCCGCAACAGTTTGGGCTAGTTCACGAAGTCCAACTGGCTATCTGTCCCTGCCCCAGCATATACTATACAGTGTAATTAAAACACAAAGATGAAAAAAGGGTTGAGCTTGTTCTCTCGTGCATCAGGGAGTTGTTCTTGCCTACGCGTCCCACATGCTCGCGTGCCATCTCCACCCGGTTTCAAGGTTGTTTCTGAAAATGAAGAGATAGAGACACAAAGAACAGCCTGCTTCCCACACCCAGTGTGAGACCCAATGTTTAAGCCTGAGCACACTTCTAAGTTCATAAGACAGAACTTTGATAAGCACAATGCATAACTTTTAATAAACACAATATATTCTTTACTCCCCACGTGCCCCTAACGTAGAAACGCCACTGGGTGGCATGTTGCGTGAGCGCTCTGCGCATTCCATGGACGGTTCAACCGTGTGTGAATGTGTGTGTTTGTGTGCTAGTGTTTCCTTGGAGTAAAGACTCGGGGGAGCTGTGTGGAAGCCCTTCACACGTGTAACCAAAAGGTGTTAGCGTTTATACAAAAGCCACAGCCACAAATCAGTGTAATGGTGACTCAGTTTTTTTGGTCCACGCTCAGTTCAGCTCTCTAAATGTGGCCCAGGGGCTCCACCGGTTACCGTGTGATTTACTACCCCTCATTACCAGCGCATGTGCACTTATGTCACCCTACTCAGGCCCTGATGGACCAGGAGAAACTGCAGAGATTCATATAACACCCAATCTAACACCCAGAATCAAACACCCAGAAAGCAACAGACAGACTGCATACCAAACATACCTAAAACCTGTTTATGAAACTGTGAGAGTAAAATAACTGCCAAACCCCTCAAAAATCAATTGTGTTCGCAATATAAGTTTGGATACTCAAACATATCCAAACAAACAATATGATTATATACTAGAACATTTGTTAATAAATTGACATTAAAACATTTTTCATTCATTAATGAGCATTCAGTTATCCTGCTGAATCAGATAAACCAAAACCCCTTGTTCACAGAGAATATAAAAAAGACTGAAAACACACATTTAGCAGTTTGACTAAGCCAAGAGTCCATAAAGCAACTAACAAAATAACATCAAATCGTCAATCGTCAAATCAAAGAGACACCTCCACATTGACGCTCATTAGCCTTCTGTATCATATCTACTGAGACATAAATGACTATGATGGAGTCAGTAACAGCCTATCCACCCACAGAGAACAGGAAGAGAGAAAGAGAGAAAAAGGAAAATGGAACTGAAAGCCTTTATTGTCATTGTATTTGCAAACAACGGAATTTGGAATCCGTTGTCAATTAAGTCCTTGCGGCTGAGGACTTAGCTTGCTATGCAAATCTCGACTAACAAACACAAAAAACTAGTACAAAACAGTACAAAACAGTACAAACAAAACATCAAACTGGAGAGCAAGGAGCCGCCACACCCATGCGTGCCACCATCTTGACGTGTATATTGGCATAAAAAAATGTTTGAGCACAGAAATGTTAAAGCAGCAATAAGTAGTTTTTGGCTTGTAGCTCCCCCTAGCGGTGAAACCTGTTGGAATTTGCTTTCCTCGTTCATGACAAACTAGCGAGTCAACAACTTTGCTAACACAGTCAAGAAAAGATGGCTAGCTCTGAATCGAACTTGTATCCAAATGTGTCTTTCAGCTCTCACCAACGAGTAAAAGCTGTTCCGATAGTGACTGTCACTACCCCGATCCTAGTCGTGCATGCTCAGACACAAAGCTCCAGAAATCTTACATACATACCCAGGGCTCTCAAGTGTCACGCATTGAGCGTGACAGTCACTCATTTCGGTCTTTTGTTACGCTCTCCCGGCACACATTGTATTTCTCACGCAGAAAAAAAATATTTATAATATATTTAATATGCCGCAGCACCCAATACAACCAAAATTCCTCTGGCCGCGCCACTCTCACTTAGCCTGGCTCTGCCGTCCTACGTACTTCCGCTCAAATTTATTTGCTTCTGTACAGGTCTGGCCATGAGGTCCGTAAGTCAGATTCTGCAGGTTGATTTTCTACCTGTCCAATAAGCGAACAGAAGGAGTGGCTGAGAACAATGACGTTGGTGTCGTGTGCTAGTTTGTGTTGTAGTTCCGTAATGGCGGCGGAGAAAGATGCGAGGAAAGCCATTCGGTCCGTTGTGGCAACGCTGCCGAATATCCAACAGCTAAAGCCAGAGCAAGAACAAGTTTTGCTGAGTTTTGTTGGTGGCCATGATGTTGTGGCCCTCCTCCCCACAGGGTTCTGGAAAAGTTTGATTTTCCAGCTACGGCAGCTAGCTCTGTTACAGTAGTGGTGAAGGAATTGGCTAAGGCGAACGCTAGCGATTGGTTATGGCAGATCAGAGTGGCTCTGGGCAGATCCAATAGTTTTAAACTTCAACAGGGTACCCGCCTACAAGGAAGTCAACGCTTGTCAATGGAGCGAGGCCAGACTCTCTGTACAAATGAAATGTACGAGAGTCTGGTTGGGACCAGGCTAACTCTCACTATGGAACCGGCAGGAATCAAGCGTCTCCCCTGGAGTTCTTAGTCGAGCCAATCAAAAAAAAGAAAGGGTCTACACAATAGCCAATCGGAAAATAGCACCATTGTATCTGGGTAAGATTTAATGCAACAACCAATGGAAAAAAAGCATATCCTGTAATTTTTCACGTGATTCTGTTACGTCTTCCGAAAGTTTCGTTCACCTACAGAGCAAACCATTGGAGCTCGAGCAGAGTAGGCTAAGTCATGATCTCCTGTTTTAATGTTACAACAAATTCACAACTTGTTTGACACAAACAATGACAACTTGACTGGTGTTAGAAAATGTTTCCCAAATAATTAGCATCAGTTTTTCATGAGTGTCTGTAACTTAACCAACAGTTTTACAGCCTGTTCACTGACAACACCTGCTCAGAACAAGTAGTTCATAGATGTAGCTGGTGTGTCTCGGTGAAACTCACTCCACATACTCCACAGGTATATAACAGGCCACCCGCGTCGACGGATTACTAGCTTTTCGTTGGCGTAGTTGGTAGTGGGGGCACTTTGGATGTCAGAGGTGGCAGGTTTGTACCCAGTGCGGGACGAACATAGGCCCGATACCTCTGACGGAGTTTGCAATACCACGTCTGTTACATAAAATTGGCCTAGTCATATTTTCGTTATCACACGATGACTAACATATTGTCACATTATAAACATCTCTTTCCAAATAGGCGTAATAATTTTATTAGCACTAAATACATTTAAGTGTTTTGCATAGTCGATGTTATAGGTCACTTTTAAAATAATGTCATATTTTATCATTATATCCTGGCCATGGATGCATTAATCATTGCTGCCTTTCAAAGATGTCAGGTATAAAGCAATTAATTAATTTGGGGGGGGGGGGGATGAGAATGTCACTATTGCCTGTCTTCAAAACTTGAGAGCCCTGCATACCGCAGTACTTTCCCTACAGACCCCCGATGGCAATGGCAGAGAGGCCATTCTCCATATTATAAGTAATTGTAGCGGCACAATTTTTTTCAAGCTGTTATTTTAAGGTAAAAAAGTTACATATTGTTACTTTAAATGAAGCATCAAATTAAAAGTGAAAAATAGAATAAAATGTATAAAATACGTATTTCATTAAATAGGCAGGAGGTTCATAGACAGTAGTTACATTAAAGAGATTCACTAAAACAGCACGTCTGAATTTGAATTATGTAATGCCAAAGTGAGTAATAATCAGCCACAAAGGACAACTTTTCAGCCTCTTCATTCTGCACTTGTAATGAAGCAAACTCTATATACTAATGGGATCTACATTTATTTTAAACTGGGTCATGTTTTCAATTTAATTCAATTCAATTTAATATATATAGCGCCAAAAACAATACAATTATCTCAAGGTGCTTTACAGAGCCCAGGGCCTGTTTTCTATATCTAACATTCTATATCTTACATTCTTAAAACATTTAAGTGCCAAGCCTTTACAGAGCCCAGGGCCTGTTTTCTATATCTAACACTATATCTAACATTCTTATATCATTTCAGTGCCAAACATACTACCCTAAGTTCCAAACAATTTTATATATCATTCAAATAAAATCCACACTCCCCACAGTCCAAAGACACGTAAGTCAGGTGAACTGGAGATAAAAATGGTAAATTGCCCCTAGGTGTGAATGTGTTTGTGTGGACTGGCGATCTGTCCAGTGTGTTTCCCTGCCTTTTACCCAATGAGCACTGGAATTGGCTCCAGCCCCCTACAGGCCTAATTAGGATCAAATAATCTGGTTGATGGCATTTCTGTTGGATTACATTATGATAGAACACTTATGACAACGTCTGTCATTCCTTTTGGGGTTGTTCCAGCTCAAGCTTAACACACAGCTGAGACTGATGTACGAATGTTGTGTTGTTTATGTCGTCCTACAGAGTTCTATGAGACAGTACAACCACAGACCTTCATGACAAAGACGGACCATCCTAGCCATATCTCACTAGTTTTTAACACATTGTATCTACATGATCTATAGAAGATTTATATAATTTTCTGCACTGTCTGCCCAGCCATGAACATTTACATGGCTACACAAAAACCTGTTTTCCGCACCAACTCTTCATTAGATTCTTGGCGCTGTTATTCATCAGTTAGGGCAGATAACATCTCCAGCTCTCTAATTTCAGCGCTGACATCTACAACAAAGAAGAACACAGTCAGTCGTCTTTCTCGTGTGATTTATGACAGCTGAATGATCCCAGCGCCAAAGACCCCTGAGAAAGCATTTTGATCAGATTTACAAACATCAGTGTCCAAGCAAGGCTTTGGAATGTGAGTTTACTGTTCAGGCAGATGGATATGGATTATGATGAAGATCTGTGGAGATCCTGACTTACCCAAGCTAAACGGGAAGTTGGATTCAGTCAGTGCATGAGCCATAGCTTCCAGTAGCTTCTCTTTCAACATGATCTCGATAAGATTCTTGGAAAGAAAAGAAAAAAAAAGATTCAAGTCAAACAAACATTTGTTTAAATATTCCCGAAGTAATCGATTCACCTGAGTAACTGAATCTTCCTAAAGAATTCCGAAATCCTAAAGAATTTTCATTTTTGAACTCCACATGTAAAAGTGAACAAACCGTCAGATTTCTGAACGAAACCAGCATCCTGTTCTTTGCTTTGTTGAACATGGTGTGCTTCAGTGACTCAGTATGTTGTATCAGTACTCTCTGCTTCACCAACATGGATCTCGTTCCAACACATTCTTCAGCCTCTGCAACCAAACAAGCAACATTTGGTTTATATTACCGAAATTACATAATCACATAACTCTTCAAATAAGTCTTTCTGGAATTAAGCACAATTCCACTGACTTACTGTTGTAGCCAGGAACCATCTCTTCTTTGATGGCATCTGTGATTCATGCATATATTTCCTTCTTTTGTTGCGCAATCTCTCTATATATCGTACTCTTCAGTTTGGCTTCCTGTATATTTTCATGAGAAATCAATGAAATATTGCATTCAGAAAACAATAGTACATTTTGAAAACATTGGTTTCTTATTTTGGCTAACTATTAATCAGCATTACTAAAGAAACACCAAATTCCAGTTGAAAAGAGGATCGCTTCCATTCAGAGACTAAAAAACAAGTGGTTGTGAGACTGAAAAGTGTCAGATTGTTTTAAGAAGCATGGATTTCCATTTTCCAACCTTACTATCTTGCATCACATAATTCTATAATAATTTTAGCATTTCAAAACTATTTTTACACTTTCAGTACACTTTGTTGTCTAGCAAAATGACAAAATAATGCATAGTTAAGTGTAGGTTTGTGCAACGATGTGAGATGTCTAATAAAAAAGTACTAGAAGGCCAACAGAAGTTTCCAAATGAAGCAATAAGACTTTAGAGAGGAGTTACACTGTAAACATACATGGCAACTTCACAAAATTTAAATGAATTTGTGGAATGTTCATTGTTTCACCACACTAGTCAAATGTGGGACACATAATAGGTAAATTAATTTTACAAACGAATGTTGAAGTGTGTTTCCCCCCATAGCTATTAGAAGTGGTACTTATGTTTATTGTACTTATAGCATATTGTGGCTAGTTTTTCTTTTTTTTACCTCAGTGTTTGGTGATATATTTACCACAAAGATAGAGATAGAGCGGTGTAAACACTCTCGCTTACCTCAGCTTTTAAGAACCTCAGAATGTGAGTCATTGCGGCAGGGTTGCTGTAGCCCTCGGTGACACTGATCGAGAAGATACTGAATCGTTTGACCTTCTCCCGCACTGACAGTCTAGTTTCCCCTTTATTTCTGAACACATTACATTGGACACGTCACACACAGAGGTTGTGGATGAATAACACTTTTAAGACTACTGTAAGAATACTTACGGGAACAAGGCATTAAACTTTTCATTGATGCTTTCATACAGAATTTCAGCCAAAGACCTGTTCAGGTCTCTTGTTTCTCCATCGTTTGACCTGAAGAAACCATTATTTCTGCACAAGGCGGATAGAGTCTGATGGTATCCACATCCATTTTTTTCAACCTAAGGAAATTATATTGAATGTTTAATTCATTAAATGTGTGTGGATTAAAACATGGCAGATCTGTAGCAGTTTTAAATATAATACCATAACATAACTTAATCTGCCAAGTAGTAGTGCTTACTGGTACATCCACGTTTTTCTTGGTTATTTCAGCACATTTTATCTCTGACTTGTTAACATCTGAGAGGTACTTCTCCAGTTCATCGTAACATGGCTCTAAATGATCAAACCGTAGACATTTCAGTTCATCGTCCAGCTTCTTCCTCAGCTCATTGTGCAGTTTAGCTTTGTCCATATTCTGAAACACATACCACAGAACCATCTGAGTTTCTCCTCAAGATAAGACTAATTTACAGACAACACAAGGACACCTTCATTAATGGTGACACCATCTCTGCGTTGTTATCTTTGGATGTCTGTATGAGGGACAGGATCCCTGTGGCACATACTGTGAGGCCACTCTGTTTGTGTGACTGTGGTTAAACCTTCTCAGCACATCTCTCAGCAGTTGTATCTCTTCAGTTTTTTTTCCCAAAGAAATAAAGAAAGAAAATACATAGTGTAGTGTCAGCTATAATGACTACATTGACATGTGAATCTGCTCTGTTTGTGCTCACTTCAAGAAATACACAAACTCCCTTTATGGGTGTTGATGAACAGCACACACTCCTCTAATGGAAAAAAAGAGAACTACTAAAACTGATGATGCTCTACCTGTGTCCTCCTGTTTCAGATATGGCTCCTTTGAGCAGAACTCCTATGAACTTACAGTAAACACTGAAATGCTTTGCATGTAATATTTCTGGGAAAAAAAATCACAATAGGTCAATCAGCCAGCTGTATGATCAGAAAAATCTATCACAAACACCTCCTGGGTGAGAGAAATACCTGGAGTTGTTTTTCAAAGGCTTGTTTCACCCGATTCTTGGCCTTGTTATTCCTGTGCTGTATGCATTTAAGCTTTTTCTCTGACTCCTGGGAAATGGGGAGAATAATAAATCACTTTGTATTTCATCTGGCATAGATAGATCATCGAATGAAGTGGTGTCGGTTTGTATCCATTGTTCACTTACATTGTCCGCTGTGATTTGTAGCTCTTCATTGTTCAGTCTAAGGGATGTGAAAATCAAATATGTAATTTTTGTAGTTTTCTGCATACTGTTTCAAACCTAATAACATAATAAACAAACTAATAGTACACTGAACACACTCTTTAGTACTGCATACACTTACATACACAAAATCGAGGATAAAAAAAAGACTGACCTTAATGATCTCATGTAAGACTGGGGATCAATATGATCAGTTTTGGTGCAAATGAAAGTGATGCCAGTGCATGCCCCTCCCTGTACCATATCTGTCATGCTTCAACTTCCCTTTTCAGTGCCTTTTTTTTGTCTTGCATCCTCCCTATATATTTGCAGTTCTTTCTGTCTCTTTTCCTCCTCCTCTTGTCTCTCTTGTTCTTGTTGACGTTCAATGTCGCTTTGTTTTACATTCTCTTCAAGTCTTTCAATTTCCCTCTGAAGATCCTCATTTTGTCTTGCTGCCTCACTCTCTCTTTCTAGTTCTCTCTGTCTCTCCCTCTCCTTCTCTCGTCTCTCCATCTCTTCAAGTCTTTCAACTTGCCTTTTCAGTGCTTCTTTTTCTCTTGCACCCTCCATCTCCTGTTTGGCCTTTCTGTCAATTTTCTTCTGTCTTTCAAGTTCCTTCTGATGATCTTGTTTTTGTCTTGCATCCTCCCCCGCTATGGCAAGCACCACCACATGCTGCTTCTCTGAGTGTCTGCACCTGCATGCATAAAAGGTCAATGAAACAGTATACACAAGGTGGCCTATGCTGTCCTCTATAAACATTGAGCAAAAACTGAATAGGGACACCTATGTGTCCCCATGGTAACTCTTCTGTGTGTCTCTGTGTCCCTATAGTAACTTTTTATTTTGTGTTTACGACCTTAAAGAATCTTGCAACTGACCATGCTAGAACACAATAATACCATTGTTTTGTGTTTTGCATAACTTTGGGTATGTGCTGAGGAAGTAGTAAGTAACATTGTCATACCTCCATCTTGAGATTCCCGTCTTCCTGGTTTCAACATGCTGTAATTTCTCAACCAAGTTGGTCAAATAAATATTTTTTAGTTGAAGCTCTTGGATGTTTCTCTTCAAGTCCTCAACCAGGTGTTCTAGCTCCTTTATCTTCCCGCTGAATGAGACCCATTACAACATGGTCAATATCCTTGTAGTTCACTCTACATGTCAAGCAATCCTTCCTAATATTTCTTATGCATAATCATTTTGTACCATTTAGTGTGTGTGTGTCTTGTGAAGAGGACACTTACTGGTTCATTTGAGGATGCCCCCTTGTGGCTACAGGAAGTTGACAGGGAAGTCGGTGAGACGAGAAGGAAGAGCTCTCGTCAGAGGAACTCTCAGAGTCACTGAGCCCCAGGGTGATGGTTCCAAGATAGAACCTCTCCCCTCTGCAGTAACATGGACACATCACAGGCAGCAGGTTATCAACTCACATTCAAACACGACAGACCGGACATCACATCACAGTTGTGTTTTAACCTCTTTCCAAACACTGGCATTTAGTCTCTGTCCTGCCTTAAAACCATCATATCATCTAAACCCGAACTTCAACCCTAAATTTAGCCGTCATTTGGACGCCCGGATATTCCTACGATTCTGTTGAGGCAACCCTGTCTTACCGTATGTTCTTCAACATCCTCATGTCTGGGATCTGTCCAGGTGAGAGTGCTCTGAAGGAGGGTTCATCAGCCCTGTGGAGAGAAACACACCAGGGCTCGACAATAACGATGGCCCGATGGCCCGGGGCCAGTAAAAAAGTAACGTCGGGACAGTTCAACTAGCAACTCACTGGCCCGATCGGGCCACTGCAAATTATTGATTGAAAATGTTTTTCGCATTGTAAAAGTTAACATCCTTCATATGTTTTGCTATCTGCTAAATGCATAAATAACTTTGCAGCTCGTGGGGCGCACAGTTGGCAAATCAAGAGTTGAGTAGTGAGTGACGACTGGTTGTCAAATTGTAATTCTCTAATCTCCATAAATTTTTTAACAACTGGCGCGAGACAATAAAGTGAAGATGGCAGCAAAGTAGAGCTACGAGCTCAAACGGAAGCAACTTTTTATATGGAACGAAGATGCACTGTGTCGTCTGTCGTATGTTCCCGTCTAAAGCAGACAAAAGTGGATATTTTTACAGAGGCACCGACAATTTTCGAAAACAATACCTGACCAGCCATGCTAGCAGACAGCACATGGTTTGCGTCACAGCTAAGCGGATGGTTGACAATCCATCTTCGAGGCCGTTGACCATGCTGGTCAGGAATTTAAATGTAGATGCCCATCGTGTTATTGCACGACTTATAACAACGGCATATCACGTAATTAAGACGGGCCAGCCGTTCGTCTCGTTCCCCCAGGCAGAACTGCAGCAGAAGAATGGTGTCGACTTGGGTACTTAGTATCATACTGATGAAATGCTATGGAAGCTTTTATATATTAGCATTGAGGGACCAGAGGTTTCAGTTTCAGCCAGACTGAATTGTGCAGAGATGGCTGTCAGCAG
Organism: Thaleichthys pacificus; assembly: GCA_023658055.1. NCBI lineage: Eukaryota > Metazoa > Chordata > Actinopteri > Osmeriformes > Osmeridae > Thaleichthys > Thaleichthys pacificus. The sequence goes on along the minus strand of JAMDYH010000173.1, from coordinate 12,312 downwards.
GGAAGAGAGCACGTCATGTTTGAGGTTAAAAGTCAATTGTTTTGCTGACTATTACCTTTTAATTTTTTATCACTAGAAATGTGATTTCATTTTTGTTCTTTTTATATCCAGGATGTGTTTAATAAATGGTTAAACATGTTAACAGAATAACACAATTTATAAGTCTTTGGTTTTGTTGTAACAATGATAAATTACAACTTTTGGAGGGGGGGCCAGTAAAAACTCTTGGGGCCAGTAAGTTTCAAACCCACTGGCCCAATGGGGCCAGTGCCAATTTTTTTTTATGTTGAGCCCTGCACACACATACATTTAGTTATTTAGCAGTCGCTCTTATCCAGAGCGACTTACAGTAAGTACAGGGACAGTCCCCCCGAGGCAAGTAGGGTGAAGTGCCTTGCCCAAGGACACAACGTCATTTGGCAGAGCCGGGAATCGAACTGGCAACCTTCTGATTATCAGCCCGATTCCCTAACCGCTCAGCCACCTGACTCCCTATTTCCCTCCCTGGATCAATCAAACCAACCAACCTGTCTGTCTGGCAGATCTTACCTGTGCCTAAGGAGCCTTTCGTCGTGTTCCTGAACAACATAAAGAGTATGATTACATCATCAATACACCAAGCCGCACTGTCAAGCTTACAATCTTAGTGTTGCAGTACTTGAATGTTAAATGTAAAGTTATCATGTCAAATTAACAGAGCTTTCTTAACAAAAAAAACGCTGTCACTGACTGAAGTGACAGATACAAAAGTAACTGTCTGTCTGTCACCATCTATTTTGTCTAACTTCAAAATTGCCCGTATCTCAAGCCCCCATTCCCAGCTCCTCAGCTTGAAGCAAATGCCCCGATGGATCTAGGGGGTTTTGCATTTCTTTTTTGGCATGATGGTGATTTTATTCCATTAACTCAACTGTCTCGCAAGGTTTGTCTTCTCGTCCCAAACCACAGTTAATTTGGACTCCATTTAGTTTTAAACAATCACGTCCTAAACAAAGTAAGTTAACATGATGAGCGTAAGTGTAGACTTACAGATGGTAGGTCAGGCCACAGTAGAGGCCCACAACTAAGGCCACCACAACCAGCATCACAGCTACAGCAATGCCAGCTGCTGCTCCTGGGCTCAACGCTGGGCTGGAGGGCCTATCTGTAAAACACACACACACACATACAGACGCACATACCAATGCACAAACACGCACATTCACACAGACGCACACCCAAAGCATAAACAGATACACACACACATGCAAAAACACACAAACATATACACACTTGATCAAGCAAAGTCTTTAGCCAACAGTATTTTGAAGATGCATAACTCAGATAGCAGTAGTCCTGCTATTTCGGGTGTGGTTGTGATAAAAAAAAACAAGCTTGCAAACTACCTTCTATTATCAGAGTGTGGGTCAAACTCTGAGTGTGGCCGGTCACGTCATTAGAGGCAATACAGGTGTAGTCCCCACTGTCACTGTGACTGCTCTCATCAATGACATATACAGCTTCATGGACGCCTGTTTCTACCCCTTCGAAGAGTCAGGTGAGTTTGGCAGGTGGCACCGACCTGATGTCGCAGTATAGGAGAGTGGTGGTGCCAACCACAGCTATCTTTGGTGCCAGTATGATCATGGTCTCAGGTCCGACTGTGGAGTGGAGCATCAGTCTGCATTGTGATAAACTGCAACACAGATTCAGGCAATTCATGGAAATCAGTTCAATGCAGAGTCTCAGTCAAACAGCAGCACTAGAGAGTTAAGCTCTTCCATTAGGAATATGAAGCAGTACCAAGATCATACTGTAAGAATTAGGGTATAATAGCATGTCATCCTCAAACACAGGTACTTGTAGTACTGCAGTAATAATAGTACTAGCACTATTACTAGTAGTACTGTGATAGTATAGAAGTACTCCTTTACCCTGTACAGTGAGGTAGGATGTTTCTTTAAAGGATCCCTCTGGGTATACAGTCATTAGACAGGTGTACCTTCTTCCCTCATCAGACTTCTTCACATCACTTATAGTCATGGAGAATCCCTTCATCAAATTAACAGTGAACTTCATCCTCCCTGTCAAGACTGATTGAGGAATGTAAAGTCCATGTTGAGGGTGTAAGACCCCCAGAGATGTGCCGTTCTCTTCGGTTGGTCCGAGCAGCCAGTGTCCCAGGGTAAGATTAGAACTACCCTGGAAGGTACATGGCAGAGTGACGTTATGGCCCAGGTATCCTGTCACCTGCGGGTCAACCAGGACCTTCTGGGCCTCCAGCACTGGAAGGAGGGAAGAGACAGATTGTTTAAAAAAAAAAAACTGAGCAGGGCAGATGAAAACAATAATTGTTCAATTACACAAATGAAGCCGAGGCAAACGGAACAGTCTTCGAAAATACGAGGAAGCATTGCAGGGGTTAAAGCAAAAAAAAATCCTGAGCCTGAACTTTTTGTGGGGGTGAGTGGGAGGGGGGGGGGGGGGGGGGGGGGGGTGTCATCCTGTGGCGTGGACACATTCGCAGGGTAAAAAAATAAATAAATAAAAACATTTAGAAATTAATGATTGCAGATTATGGTGGGACTTTTGAAACTGCATAACCAAGAAAGGTCAGCAATAGTATTCCACCTCACTACAATAGGGTACTTTATTTTGATATAAGGGTATGTGAAATTCAGTCAGTGGAAGAAGAAGATTTGATTTGCAACCATTTAACCCTTGTTATCTTCGGGTCATTCTGACCCATCAGTCATTGTGACCCACCGTCGTATTGCGACAAATTTACCTCATACAAAAACAAAGTGAAGCATTTTCTTTTAACCGTTGGGCTGTCTCAGACCCCCCACATTGCAAAAGGTTAAAAGAAAATAATTTTGTTTTGTATTGGGTAAAATTGGGTAAACACAACGATGATTCGTTATGAACCATCATCGTTTTAGTGGGTTTTGAGTCATCAGAACTCTTCCTTTTTGCAGAGGCAGTTGAGGCTGGTGCAGAGGAGGTAGGGGGGGCTTTGGCTACATAGCTACATACATTTGGCTAGATACATGCGTATCTTCAGGTCACACACACGGTCAGTTATTGATGCCGGTACACAGTGTGCGAATTATACAATGACAATCGGGGGGGGTCAACTCAGTGCCCCCCCCCCCCCCCCCCCCCCTCGGGACGAAGTTCACCCCTGACACCGCCCCAACCAAGTAAACGGCACGACAACGCACTACTAAAACTACAGACACTATTGTTTGTAGTCATTTCTTTCTGAAATAATCTTGATCTTTACAAAATTAGCAGAGTAACATATCTGACGGTTCATCACAACATAAGGTTGTTGGAAATCTCTCCAGATTCTGACAAGCAATGAGACATACAAATGAAGCTATCTTGCTTGATATAGAGCTAGCGATAGCTAGCTTTTAAGTTGGTGGTTAACCATGTTTCTATCATTAACATTCTTGTGAATATTCTACAGCTAATTGTCATTACAAATACATTCGTGACAGATTGTTGGGGTATTAGATAGCAAACTTGCCTTTCTTGCACTTTCTCACGACGCAGAACGCACCGCTACACTGAGGTGATTCAAGCTTCTATATTGCACACTGCCTGGTCACTCGCGCGCGGTGTTTCTTGAGTTTTATTGGGCACTGGTCACTCGCGCTGTGTTTATTGAGTGAATTTTGACTATGGCAGTCAGTGTAATAGTGTGTGATATTCCCTGCCATAAAGTCAACATTTCTGTGTATGGCCAACCTGTTATTGAATGAATATGGTAACTATATTGTGATATTTACTATTACAGATAAGAACGATATATAAATGTATCGACCCCCCCGACCTGTGGTTTTTACCTCTTTTGGGGGGGTCCGAGCCTTAATCGGGGGGGTCAGACCCCCCCAAACCCCCCCGTAATTCGCACACTGCCGGTACATCAGCTGTGGTTGTTGCTCCCGGTAACAGCGTTGTGTGTTGGAGAGCGCGAACAGCTGCTCTATGAGCGGGGTCTAGCTCATGAAGTCCAAGTACTTTTTTACCGCTAGTTGCATAACGTAGCTTTCTCGAGCACAAAGTGCAGAAGCAAGCACCTGCTTCTCTTAACTTTTTACCCCAGCTACCAAAAGGCTTACTGTCCTTCCCTATCTCTTCTACCCATGCCCTGCGCCATTTATTTTTCAACCCTTTATCAACTAGGAGGGCATCTTCCCCAGGATTCATGAACTTGCCCTCCATCCTACTCTCCTTCGGTGTGAGTCTCTCTACTCGGGCATCTACGCAGCATAGGCAGAGCGATAGAGAAAAGTTGGTTGAAGCACATTTTCCCAAGACCCGCCCCAATCTACTTATCACCATCAGTAGTCTGCTCTGTCTTCCTGTACTCCACAGTTTCTAATCACATGGGCCCACAAAATACTGTAATTAATCATGCAAACATACCTTGATCTTGCTGTTTTTTCTCTTCCTCTGTTTTTTTCTTTTCTGTGCACCAGAGGGATATGTCCTTTGTTGTGACATTGCTTGTCGCCCTGTCAGATTGCGATTGGTATTGTATGATCTTTGCTGTTCTCGGACAATCGACTACGTGTTGCTGTATCGAGTGCTGACAAAGGCAGGCCCCCAATATAATTTATTAAACCAGTAGTATAAGCTTGCTTGCCAGCCGGTCAACATAATATTGCATTTAATATTGCGAATTTGTATAATTACCATCAACATAATATATATAATTTTAAAATTATGCTGTCATTTCATGTGCTCTTAGGGGCCCTCTGGTAGCCATGGGGGCTCTGATCTCAGACACTCTCAAGCAAAAGACCTGTGCCAAAATGTCTTCGACCCAGTACTTGTCATTCATGATAGACGGAGATACCGACATCTCCACGAAAGAGTGTGAAATAGTTTATGCTCGCGTCATTGAAAAGGGAAGACCTTCCAATATCCTCATTGGCCATATTGAGGTTCAACATGCCCATGCAAAAGGTAATTTTCATTACTTATATACATTTCATTATAAAGGCTGTAGAAAAAATAAAAAGTAAAGACTAAAGAAAAAAGTCTCCCGCATGGGACAGTTGTGGCAGGAGTCCCCAAGTATTTACGGGCAATGTGGGCCATCTTACCATAGACAGCAGTGTGCTCCGACCACCACTTCAGTGGACACTGATCTAGACTTGCACTGGGCTCTACCTTGTACCTCTCCACAGTTTTGTCTTCTGGTGTCTCCTCATCTGATTCTGATCCCATCAGTAGCATGGCTGTTTTCTTCTTGGGTGGCTCAGGGTTCTCCTCCATGAGTGGCTGCAGAGCAGGTTATTCTCCCTTCACCAACTCACTCAGCTTTGCCCACACTGGCTCCCTCTCTGCTCTGGGCAAGCACTTGAGGTCCTTAAATTGTGGATCTAGAGCAGTCGCCACCTTTGAATAAAAAAATCATTATTATTGATTGATAAAAATTTCCAACCTCCATATTTCTTCATGACTCATTCATCTATTCATTGACCGATCTACTGGCTTAACAGTCTATAATGGTCAAACAATGCAGTTATCTTCTGGTCAGTCTGACATACCTTAAGCCATTCCAGGTTTATATTCTCCCTCCGCTGGTTGAGGTCCTTGGTGAAGGCAGCCTTGAATCGCACAATATAGGCAGGATCATCATCTGAGATCTTCATTGCGTGCTGGAGGTGGCACAGGGCAAGTAGAACCACAGAGCAGGATACATACTTATCCCCAACAAGGAGCTCAGTAATGTACCTACACAGACAGACAGACAGAGACACACAAACAGACACACACACACACACAGACACACACAGACAGAAACAGAGCAATAAATAATTAATGACATTTTTTAAGTTCTTAATCACATTACATTTAAGGGCATGTGTTTCTTAAATACAAAGTGACATTTAAAAGAACTTGTATGCCAATTCATGAACATGCTATCTTTGTAGACCATACCTGCATGGCTCCAGCAGTTTCTCTAGTTTTGCCAACTTCTCATATTCAGCATTTGTTGGGAGGGCCAGATTGTGCTTCTGCTGAGACAGCGTTGTGTGCAGTGCGTCTCTGTTCCTCAGAGAAAGGAAAAAATGAATTGAAAAATGCCAAGGAAGATGTAAGTTCTTTCTTACAAAATATAGATTTAGATTCTTTCTGTTTTTAGACTTTAACAATCTTTTCTAGTTATGATGAATCATGTTGTCTAAGTTGTTGTGTGTATGTGTGTTGAAACAGAGAGAAGGTGGCTCTCTATACTCTGGGGAGTTACCCAAAGCTCTCTTTTGGAAGAGGGGGAGTCGAAAGTAAGTCCACACTAAAATAGAGTTTATGCTGCAAGCCTAGTAGTTGTCAGGTCAGGGTTTGGAGGTCTGATGTGTTTTAGTTGATTTATTACGAGAATACAGAACGTTCATTTGGATGGTGTGTTCTTCCAAATTGTACATTGAGTGCAATAGACTGTTGATGTGTAGACCTCTATCTGCATGTCACCTGTGTACAATAACACATGATGGATGTGTGTGTTTCTCTCCACAGGGCTGATGAACCCTCCTTCTTCAGAGCACTCTCACCTGGACAGATCCCAGACATGAGGATGTTGAATAACAAACGGTAAGACAGGGTTGCCTCAACGGCTAAGTTTAGGGTTGAAGTTCGGGTTTAGATGATATGATGGTTTTAAGGCTGGACAGAGACTAAATGCCAGTGTTGTCTATTATGGAAAGAGGTTAAAACACAATTGTGATGTGATGTCCGGTCTGTCGTGTTTGAATGTGAGTTGATAACCTGCTGCCTGTGATGTGTCCATGTTACTGCAGAGGGGAGAGGTTCTATCTTGGAACCATCACCCTGGGGCTCAGTGACTCTGAGAGTTCCTCTGACGAGATCTCTTCCTTCTCGTCTGACAGACTTCCCTGTCAACTTCCTGTAGCCACAAGGGGGCGTCCTCAAATGAACCAGTAAGTGTCCTCTTCACAAGACACACACACTAAATGGTACAAAATGATAATGCATAAGAAATATTAGGAAGGATTGCTTGACATGTAGAGTGAACTACAAGGATATTGACCATGTTGTAATGGGTCTCATTCAGCGGGAAGATAAAGGAGCTAGACCTGGTGGAGGATTTGAGGAAAAACATCAAAGAGCTTCAACAAAAAAATGTTTCTTTGACAAACTGGGTTGAGAAACTCCAGCGGGTTGGAACCAAGAAGAAAGCTGAGATGAAGAATCTCAAGATGGAGGTATGACAATGTTACTTACTACTTCCTCATCACATACCCAAAGTTATGCAAAATAAACAATAATCTCATTGTGCTCTAGCATTGTCAGTTGCAAGATTCTTTAAGGTTGTAAATACAAAAGAAAAAGTTACCATAGGGACACACAGACACACGGAAGAGTTACCATGGGTACACATATGTGTCCCTATTCAGTTTTTGTCATTTGTGAGTTCAATGTTTATAGAGGACAGCATTGGCCACCTTGTGTATAGTGTTTCGTTGACCTTTGAGAAGGATAGAATATGAGAAGGATAGAATAAAAGCAAGACAAAAACAGGATTTTCGGAAGGAAATTGAAATACTTGAAGAGAATGCAAGGCAAAGAGAGAATGAAAGTCAACCAGATAAAATGAGACTAGAAAAGGAGGAAGAGAGGCAAAAACAGATGGTCAAAATGAGTGAGGAGGCAAGAGAAACAGAAGCACTGCAGAGGGACCTTGAAAGACATAGAGTGACAAAAAGAAAGTACCATCAGGAGAGACAAGAGGAGGAAGAGAGACAGAAAGAGATGGAGCTAAAGATGGATGCAGCAAAACACAAAGAAGAGCGTCAGAGGGACATTGAGAGATTTGACGGGCTTGCAGGACATCGAGAGATTGAGATCAAGGGAGAACGGCTGACGGGGGAGAGGAAAGAGAAAAGACAAAAAGAAATGGAGAGAGCAAAGGAGGAGGCCAGACAAGAAGAAGACCTGCAGAGGGAAGTTAAGAGACTGAAAGACAATGAGAGACTGCAAGAACAGGACAGACAAGAGAAGGAGGAAGAAGAGAGACAGAAAGAACTAGAAAGAGAGAGTGAGTCAGCAAGACAAAAACAGGATTTTCGGAAGGAATTTGAAAGACTTGAAGAGAATGCAAGGCAAAGAGAGAATGAAAGTCAACAAGATAAAATGAGACTAGAAAAGGAGGAAGAGAGACAAAAACAGATGGACAAAACGAGTGAGGAGGCAAGAGAAACAGAAGCACTGCAGAGGGACCTTGAAAGACATAGTGACAAAAAGAAAGTACCATCAGGAGAGACAAGAGGAGGAAGAGAGACAGAAAGAGATGGAGCTAAAGATGGATGCAGCAAAACACAAAGAAGAGCGTCAGAGGGACATTGAGAGATTTGACGGGCTTGCAGAACATCGAGAGATTGAGATCAAGGGAGAACGGCTGACGGGGGAGAGGAAAGAGAAAAGACAAAAATAAATGGAGAGAGCAAAGGAGGAGGCCAGACAAGAAGAAGACCTGCAGAGGGAAGTTAAGAGACTGAAAGACAATGAGAGACTGCAAGAACAGGATAGACAAGAGAAAGAGGAGGAAGAGAGACAGAAAGAACTAGAGAGAGAGAGGGAGGAGAGACAGAAAGCAGACCTGCAGAGGGAACTTGAAAAAAAGGGTGAAATCCAAGAAGAGCAGCGGACTGAAGCAGAGGACCACAGACTTGCCATGGAGACAGAGCAACAACAAGCTGTCACTGAGGAAGAAAGGGGTGAGGTTGGAGAAATGAAACAATCTGAGCAAGACAGCGAGCAGGAAAGGAAAAGGCTGGAGACGGAAAGCCAAGAGGAGGAGAGAAAAAGGAAATAAAAATTGTGGAGAGGAGGCAGAGAGAAGAGAAGAGAAAAGCCATGGAGCTGAGATGGAGACAAAAAGGAGACAGGAGATGGAAAGAGAAAGAACTGAAGAAACAGAAAGAGCTTGAGAAAAAGCCAGAGGAAGAGGTAAAACAACATGAGGAGAAAGGAGACTAGGAGAAAGAGAGGAAGGAGGAGGAAATGGAGAGACTAAGAGAGAGGGACAAAACCCAGTTGGCCAAGTTATATGAAATGAAAGAAAAAGCTGCAGATAACTTTTGGCTCCAAACAACATTGGACAAGCAAATAGAGTTAGTTAAAGATAGGGAGAGAATTATGAGAGAGGATGAGAAAATGAAAGAATCAGAGAAGAGATGGGAGGAGGAGGAAAGACAACGGCAGGAATGCGGACAACAGTCAGATGAGGCAAGACGACAGAAGCATAGACTAGCAGTCATGAGGAGAAAGGAGAAAGAGAATAGGAGAGCCATCGAGGAAAGGAGTCAGTACAGGAGAGAAGAGGAGCAGAGAAAAAAGGAGATGGAACAAGAAATGAAGAGGGAAGAGAAACGTAAGGAGGAGAGAATAGCAGATACCAAGGAGGATTGCACAGTAGTAAAGGAGGACGATGCAGAAATGAAACTGAAAAGCAGAGAGAAGGTTAAGAATGCGTGGGAGCCAGAGAAGGAAGTGACAGAGAAGGAAGTGACAGAAAAGGAAGTGACAGAGAAGGAAGTGACAGAGAAGGAAGTGACAGAGAAGGAAGTGTCAGAGAAGGAAGTGACAGAGAAGGAAATGTCAGAGAAGGAAGAGTCAGAGACAAGTAAGAACATTTTCTTGTGATGTGAAAGTGTACTATATAATATCTCTAATGCTCAGAAATAAACAAGGCCACGTGCAGGACATTGTAGCAATTGAAATATTGATTTATAACACTTTTCCAAGTCATGTCAGAATGATTTCATTGAGACACTGTTGTAGGCTATTAGTAGTTAGACTGTGTGCTCTAGACCACGTTGAAATACTTAATGCTTGTGTCTTGTAAACAGAGAAGGAGAAGAAACATGGTTTCTTGAGCCAGTTCTGGCAGAAGGTAAAACCAAAAAAGAAGGCAACAAAAGAGGAGAAAAAAAGAGCCAGACTGGCTGAGATTGAAGAGTATGTGGAGAAACTGAACAAGGAGGCCGACCGTAACATACAGGCCTTTGATGAGTAATCTACACCTTCAGTTGGGGCCTCAGATCAGTCATGGCGGCCGCCTGGAGGGAAATCAACATAGGGTAAAATAAAAAATGCCTGTATATAGATCTAATGAGGAAAATGTAATGGGAGAACCCTTCAACACATTTTTTGATGTAGCTCCTAAAAGAAGGGATACTTACCCAATGCTCTCCCCTGCTACAGCTCTATATCGTGTCTAGAAGGATGGCCGACATTCTGCTGCTGACCTTGATCAACAGGAACTCTACAACCTCTCCACTACATCTACAGAATTGTCCTCAAACATGAACCTTATCAACCTTGAACCAATGAACCTTAATAAAGTTGATGTTTTGACCACATGCTTCTACAGTGCAATGTTGATTCAAAGTAAAGGTTTTATTGATGCATGGCAACAACAACAAAGAACATCATCAACCGTTAACCTACGCTAACCAACACTTCCTCCTTCAGGGTCCATGAACTACCATGTGATGACACAGCAGGAGTTGGGTTTAGCTCAGTGGAAGACAGCCTGGAAGAAACCAGGCTAACCACATTGTGGGAGATCGCCCTCTCCCTGAATGTGCTGCTTTGGATGTAAAGCTGTTAAATGTTAGATTGTGTGTATGTAATGAGGAGATGGGTTCAACACTGAGTCAGCAGAGGGAGACAGAACTAAATTGATGATTGAGGATGTTGGTACTGAGGTGACAGTTGTGATGTCACTCTGGTAGCCCCGCCCTCCTCCTCTTCATGTACAGGCCCATACTGACTGCCAGCAGAGCATCAGGTCGTCACACAACTGAAGACTGTTCACCATGATCCTAGCCTTCATCCTCTGCTCTCTCTGTCTGCCCTGCATCAAGGGTGAGCAGAACAACATTATCAGAGAGAAAACAGAGAGAGTTATAGTTTCAGTTTTTCTCATCACCACTGTTTCTCTCCACAGGTTCCTCTGCCAGTCCCACAGTTCAGCAGACTCCCTCTGCTCTGATCAAGAACCTGGGAGACTCTGTTGACAAAGAGATCTTTTGTTCACACAGTATTCAAAACTATGATTGTATCCTCTGGTACAAACAACATTTAGATGGGGCTCTCCAGCTACTTGGTTATCTGCATCTTAATTTTCCATATCCAGAAGAAGATGAAAGGACAAATCAGCTTTGAGGGAGATGGGCGTAGCGAGGCAAAGCTCTCCATCTCCAAACTCTCTCCAAATGACGGAGCAGTGTATTTCTGTGCTGCTAGTCTGCACAGTGATTCACCGTCCCTCTCTTCTCTACAAAAACCCTCCTGTGATAAGAGTGGTGATCAGTGTGTGTGAGCAGCCAGTCTGAGGCTGGCTCCCTCTCAACACCTGGGGCTCACGTCTGCCAGGGAATCAGGAGCAGCACTTTGATCAACGCTCACACACTACCACACTGGTGATCTTCTGATGAAGGTTCAACTGCAGTCTGACTTGTTCTGAGGACACGTCTGAAGAGCCCCACAGAGAAACAGCATCTAACCTGGTGGAGGAGGTGACAGGACTGGAGATGGAGATCAGGAGGGCTTCTTCAGAGTCACGTCATTTCCTCCCTCCAGAGAGAGAAGCACAGCTCAGCCTTTTTCCTGTTCAGTTGCTGAGATGTGTTCAGCTCTGACATCCTCATCCATGATCTCTCTTGTCATCCCAGTCTCTGTGTTGCTACTGGGGGCTGCAGGTACTGTCCAGGAACTGTTCTCTCTGCTACAGTGTGGAGAGATTCATTCTCAGGTCTAGCTGAGCTGGTGGACCTCAACGGAGGGTTATCAAGTCGTCCTCATGTCCTGGTTTTGGTCTCTGTGTCTCCAGGTCTCTCTGAGGGGAGTGATGTCACCCAGACCCCCAGCATCCTCTGGTCAATCAAGGGGCAGCCTGCTGAGATGGACTGCAGTCACACCAAGGGTGCTTCATACTACCAGATGTACTGGTACAGACAGCTACCAGGACAGGGGATGAAGCAGGTTGTGTTCAGTGTGCCCAACAGTAAGCCTGACTATGGAGAGTTTGGTGAAGTCAAATTCTCTGCAAACAAGACTGTAGCAGAGAGAGGATCTTTCACAGTGAAGAACTCTTCAACAGAAGACAACGGCATGTACTTCTGTGCTGTTTATGAACACAGTGATACAGACATCATGTGCAGCTGCACAAAACCCCCAGTGAGTTTTGATCTTAATTCAGAATGATGAACCATCTGATGATGTTTATCCCCATCATGGACTGTAGGGGGCTCTCTAGTTCCACCAATCCTCACGTCTCTAATGTTG
>JAMDYH010000171.1:0-11645 GCA_023658055.1 Thaleichthys pacificus | reverse complement strand
GGAACACAGGCCCGTCAGAGAGACACAGCACAGATGCAGAAGGCCACACGTTAATGAACGATCCCCCAGAATGAGCAGACTTCCACTGATGAAGAAGCAAGGCTCTCTCACTCACCCTCCACGACAGAAGCTGTCTAGCTGGCTTCGACACTCACTGTAGATCAGCCCCGCTGAACAGTTCACATCTGAAACAAATAGCCAACCCTTAATATGTTCCAGAATATTTTATAGAGACGTTATAAAAGTTCATCTACAATTATATTATGATCATCCACTATCATGTCAACGACATTTATGATGTTTAATGTCAGGGTAAAATGTTTGCTCGTTTTCTTACTGCAGGTGCCGTTGGTGAGGCTTCTCCAGTCCACACACACGTCCACCTTCTTGCACTCATCTGCAGCATGCTCCAGAGAGGAGCAGGCCATGTTCCCGATCTGACACGAGTCAAACCTACAGTTCCTCTCAGAAAGACTGAGGTTCAGCCGCAGTCTGCACTCTGCAAACACCCTACGACAAGCGACAGACATCCACAGACACGAGGGTCAAACACATGAAGCAAATACTGTCTCATACTCGGGGCGGCCTTGATTCACGTCAGCTGAAGGGTTAGGGTCAGGGCCATGATATCAATGAACCAGTCCCAAATGTGTGAAATGAATTGCATCCTAAATTATTTGAAGTAAATTTACGGGTGCTGGAAGAGGTCACAGAGCGGACTGCCAGGGCACTGTGTGGTGGTTGGGATGGTCGTGGTGGTCATGTTTGGCCTGGATGTAGGTGGGGTGGTTGGCGGCAGGTGACAGGGGACATCCCTGGGTGTGGAGCGGCACTCGGGCTTCAGAGGGTCATCGATCACCCAGTCATAGGCCGTCTTCTCACAGCAGGAGTCCTCCTCCACCTGGCCTCCTCTACGCACGCAGGAGCCCCCACCACACACACCTGGAGGACACAGACAGGAGGCTGGATGTAGACACGAGCTGAGCTCACACACAATCGTCTCACTCACAGCGACTGAACAGAGACACGCATGGGCTGCCTCGACACCCCACCTACCGCATTGTCCCTGGGTGTTGTTCTCAAAGTGCTCCATAGCAAGGGTGACCGTCAGAGTGTTCAATGGAGAGAGAGAAAACTGGGAGCGGATCTCACTGATGTAGATGGAAACGATGTACCCTGTTGTCTGAAACCGTATGCCCTGGTCCTCATAGGGTGGCGTGACAACCACTTGGTTCAGGGTAGACTGTGAGAGAGAAAGAGAGAGACAGATATAGAGGACAGAGAGGGATGGGGTGAGCGTGAGGGGATGTGTGTGATGGATGTTACCACCTGTGTTTGGAAAACAGCCGTATCTAGGAAGCAACTGAATTGTACCTCAACTCTCTCCTCGTCTGGTGCAATGTTCAAGGTGGCAGTTGTGTTGCCGTATGTCACGATGATGCCTTTGGTACACGAGCCCATCAGGCCCTCAATGCAGAAGTAGTTGTCAACAGCAATGGTGAGGTGGTGCAGTGGCGACCTCTCTTCTACCAAGATGTAGGTGCAGTTGTCCAGGAAGTCATAGGTCACGCCCTGGAAGGAGATGTAGTGGGGGTCGCCGTATACATCACAGCGACCTGGCGGAAGAAAAGGGAGACATTATGATGTAACTGAACAAATAAAGAGAAATGAATGAGAGAAATGAACGAGAGAACTAGAAGGACACTCACAGTTACACTCCCAGAATTCACAGCATTCATGTTTGACCTTGACTGCTTGTCCTCTGGGGCAACTAGGTACAGTAGTTTGGGGACAGAGGATTGGCGTCACCTCAATCTTCCCGTTCTTACAGATCTTTGTGGAGCATTCCTCCTTCCACTCCTGACCATTCAACCAGCTCTGGTTCCTGAATTGGTCCATACAGCCTGGAGCCACAAGGAGATACAAGCATTCATACATAAACTATGTGTCCGTGACTATGGCAGCCTACATCATATTGTTGAGAAGTGGAGACGTCTGAAACACTAGCTATGTAACTAGCTATGTATGTGAAATTATAATTTACCTCCAGGGGTTGTGGTTTCTATTGTGGTTGCTGTTGTTGTCACCCAGTCGGGTGTAGAAGGTGTATTGGGGGTTGTTGGTTCAGTCGTGTAGATTGTAACCTCTGTTGCAGCAGTTGTGGTTGATACTGTTGTATGGTTTGTGGTGGTGGGGGTTGACAAAGCTGTAGGCGATGAAGGAATGGACATTTGTGAATGTGTTGATCTGGGTGAGTTTGTTTTTGTTGGTCCAGTTATTATTGTGAAGTCTGTTGTAGATACAGTTGTGGATTGTGTTGAGGTAGTAGGTTCTGTTGTAGTAAACTCTGTAGTTATAGGTGTCGTGGAAAGGACAGTTGTAGTTTTGGTTGATGTTGAATTTGTTGAAGCTTCTGTTTTTGTGGTTGTAAGTTCAGGTGTTGTAGATTCAGTTGTTGTGTAGATCGTTGTAGGTTCAGTTGTTGTAGCTTCAGTTGTAGATTCAGTTGTGGTTGTAGGTTCAGTTGCTGTGGACGTAGGTTCAGGTGTTGCAGATGTAGATTCAGTTGTTGTAAAGATAGTTGTAGGTTCAGTTGTGGTTGTAGGTTCAGTTGTTGCAGATGTAGATTCAGTTGTTGTAGTTGTAGATTCAGTTATGATGGATGTGGATTCAGTTGTTGTTGTAAGTTCAGTTGTGGTTGATACTGTTGTATGGTTTGTGGTGGTGGGGGTTGACAAAGCTGTAGGCGATGAAGGAATGGACATTTGTGAATGTGTTGATCTGGGTGAGTTTGTTTTTGTTGGTCCAGTTATTATTGTGAAGTCTGTTGTAGATACAGTTGGGGATTGTGTTGAGGTAGTAGGTTCTGTTGTAGTAAACTCTGTAGTTATAGGTGTCGTGGAAAGGACAGTTGTAGTTTTGGTTGATGTTAAAATTGTTGAAGCTTCTGTTTTTGTGGTTGTAAGTTCAGGTGTTGTAGATTCAGTTGTTGTGTAGATCGTTGTAGGTTCAGTTGTTGTAGCTTCAGTTGTTGTAGTTGTAGATTCAGTTGTGGTTGTAGATTCAGTTGCTGTGGACGTAGGTTCAGGTGTTGCAGATGTAGATTCAGTTGTTGTAAAAATGGTTGTAGGTTCAGTTGTGGTTGTAGCTTCAGTTGTTGTGGTTGTAGATTCAGTTGTTGTGGTTGTAGGTTCAGTTGTGGTTGTAGGTTCAGGTGTTGCAGATGTAGATTCAGTTGTTGTAAAGATAGTTGTAGGTTCAGTTGTGGTTGTAGGTTCAGGTGTTGCAGATGTAGATTCAGTTGCTGTAAAGATAGTTGTAGGTTCAGTTGTGGTTGTAGCTTCAGTTGTTGTAGTTGTAGATTCAGTTATGATGGATGTGCATTCAGTTGTAGGTTCAGTTGTTGTGTAGATCGTTGTAGGTTCAGTTGTTGTGTAGAACGGTGTATATTTAGGTGTTTCACCACAGTGAAGTGTTCCCCCGTCACACGTGCTAAAAACACAAGGGCAGATTGTAGTAATCCAGCATCACTTAATTACAATGAATTACAATGCAAGTGAAATAAAGGATTTTTTTGTCAGTATCAATGACGATACAATGTCCCACATCGCTGAGACAGACTGCACACAGCAATGACTTACCAGTTCCCCACCTCTGCACCAGGAGGAAGCACAGTGTCATTGAAATAACAACTGCAGTTCCTCAAAGTGGAACACTCCCCGGTGTTCTCATCATAGTATGGCATCTCCTCAGGACATCTCGGGTAGCAACCTGTGGTACAAAGGGAAGAGCCCTTTATGTCATTAGGTATCCTGGTTAAACTATGAAAACAATGAATCCCTTTACTTTTGCAATAAGATTTCCTTTGAGAAATCAATGATGCGATATGAACAGATTTGGGACATTGTGTACGGGATTTGTCACCGGTCCATTTGTGTTTAATGAGAAGTCAAGAATCTTTTATTTCTCTAGCGAGTGGGTTCTCTTACCTTCCAGCTTGCCAGTAAAACGATTGTTCTTGCCACAGGTCTTGACCTGCCCACATGGCTCGTAGTGCCAGCTACACTGACCCTGCTCATTGTAGTAGTCACAGTACACAGCTGTGAGGGAGACAAGGCAAGAGAACTGTATATTAACTATATTAAGTATTTATTGCATAAACAGAATGTCAAGCCAACGGCTCTCAAACACATATACGGTACAAATGAAGGTTTGAATCCCAGCTGTATTTTTTTATTTTTTATTTATGATTGTTTGCGCTGCAATACTTACGACACAAGTCAGGCGTTCTCCAGCGGACGCAGACGTTGTGGGAGTTGCAGGCCTCGGCATAGGCTGCCACAGCCGTGCAGAAGCCCAGGAACTTCCCCTCAAACTCACAGGAGCAGGACTCCTGCACACAGGCCTCGTAGTAGGGCTCTGGGTCCACCTGGGAAGCACAGCAACACACCAGCGGGTTAGAACCCGGCCCAGACATTGGTCAGTTAGTGAATGTACCTATCTATTCATGTATACTGGATGCCAGACCTATACTATATCTACACCCCAATCAAATTGTAATCACTTTACTTTAGTCACTAGTCACTTGTGTTGCCATGTGAGGCTGTTTTAGTTGTGAGGTTTTGAGGTTGAATGTTGCGTTGTGTTTCATTGGTAGTGTTTCTATGTGTTGTTGCACCTTCATGTGGCACTCCTTGAAGGTGTTTCTGATGATCATGCAGCGTCTCTCCGCCCACGCCGAACAGTAGGAGTGGCGCTCGCATGGGAACACCTCCTTGGTCACGTCTGAACACGGGGGATTGGCTGTTTTCCAGCTGTTGCCAAACGTGACGGCGCTGGACACCACTGATGAAGGTCAAGATGAGATTAATCTTCCCAAAGATGACGAAATTTGGATGGCAGCAGCTGATACTGATAACACAGTAGCAGCTGATACTGATAACACACTGCAGCTGATACTGATAACACACTGCAGCTGATACTGATAACACGCTGCAGAGCTGTTTACCTGATGAGCCAGACATCTGGAGGTCGTTCCTCTCATTGGAGTCAAAGTTTCCACACAGGCCGCACACACGACTCTACAAGAGGAAAGCAAGCATGAGAAAACACGGTCAGTCTTCTTTTAACGTATCATTGATTGGTGTTGATTTGACTTTGTTCGTAGCATCGAACATGTTGTTTGAATGTACAGCATGTGATGCATAAGCCTTGCCCACTCTTTCTATGTATGTTACATGAAGATGTAGCCTGCAGTACATCTTCGAGCAAATTCTGAATTAGTTAGGGTAATTTCACATGGAGAATCTTCTGACTTTCCATTCTACAGCCCCTTCTGTAGCTGTACATCCAGGGACACTTTCACATGGATCATGATGAGTAAATAAAATGGAGCTTCAACAGCAGTCCAGAGGCCTCACCCTCCAGTGTCCTCCAGGAGGACGGTGAGCCGGGTGTTTTGTCCCAGATCAGGGTGAGGCCACGGCTGGGCACCGAGACCATGATGTACAGGCCCACCGTGTGGCTGGAGTAACACAGGCTCCGCCTCCAAGGACCACCCTCCCTGCAGGCGCATTGTCACACGCATGTCACTCAAGGTAAGGGTTACCACGCCCTTTCAGAATAAAGTCATGGACAAAGTTAGGTGTCGGTGAAGACTCAGGTTGGATGAATAAATACAAATGAATGGAGCTGTACCTGCAGGTCCCAAGCACTATGGCCCTAGAGCAATGTGAGAGCTCATCACAGCAGGGGACGCTCTCCACTCGAACAGAGAACGAACCGTGGCCGCTCCCGCAGTCATCCTGAGAAAACACGCACACGCACATCTGCACTGTACCTTTATCTCATGTTGTCCGGTGAATAAATATCAGTAAATCACAGCTTGGCAGTTAATTATTACTGAACCCTGCAAATGTTGTTATCTGAGATTTTCATGGTGCAGATCCAGTGAAGTGATAATGCTAACATCCTGCACAGACATTTTCCCAGGCCCAAACCCATCTGTTTGAAATAGCACTGTTGCCAACCTCTCACTGACAAATCTCCTTTTGGCAAACAGTATGTATTTTTGTTGTATTCTATTCTTTTTTATTCTCACCTCCACAGGGTGGTACTGGCAGTTTGCCGTCAAAGCTGATACCACCGGGAGTCAAATGTCTGGTAGTGTCCGTTCCCATACACCTGGCACTATGTCTATATACTGAAGGGCTTCTCAAGCATAAGAGCAGGTCCCCTGTCTGCCTGGATACACAAGCTGGGAGAGGAGCAGTAAAAGAGACGGTTTTTAATATCAAGCATTCACCGTCACGCAGAAAAATAAGATATACTGTCTTTTTTCGTGTGTAAGTTATAGAAGCTTAGAGGAGCTAGGCTAGGGTAAGTGTGGTCTGAGGAGAAGACTAGTGGTCTATTGACATCAGAGCGCATGTTCTGCCAGTCGCGGTATAATCACTCCATTGTCGCAGTTCTGAAGCACGGCTAGCCGGCCACTGTACACACAGGTGCGTAGGTTGTCCCAGATTGACACACGGCACCTGTGTGGTCCTCGTACTGGCCGCCTGCTGGTGCAATGAACAACCACTCTTCACAGCTCACGTCTGGTCGCTCTGGAGGAACACGGACACAGTTATGTCGCTGTCGGGAAATATACAGTAATGGTGGACAGATGGAAGACACATTCAAATCGTCATGCATGTTAGCATGTTGCTCTGAGCTGACGGGGGCGCGACAGCTGGTTTGCTGGGAGACTGGCGCAGGTCTTTTCTGAGGCAGTGTTGGTACCATGAATTAAGGGGAACTTAGGTGTACGCACAGCATTCCACACCGCCGGCAACCTGAGATGAACGAAACCAGGAAAATTTTCTCAAGATATCTAGCAAAAAAAAAAAAGGAGCGCAAGGATTTAGCCTTCAAGACTTGAATGTGTGTAGTCTATCATGTGACAACCGCAAGAACCGTACGTAGAAAAGCAATCAGGACGGATTATACGTTAACAAACAAAAGTGGACTTACGCGCAATCCCTCAGAAGCAGCTTAATTCTCCATTGCTCCCAAGACATGCTGCAAATGGATTAAGAAAAAAGTAAACAATTTAAAAAATAAGCAAACACATTAAAAAAGAATTGTAAACATCATAGCAGAAAATACTATAGGTGATATAGTACAATACGAAAAGAAACACTAAAATAATGAAGATGCTCTCTAGCTAAGCAGCGAGTCACTCTACGCATTGGCCGACCATGCAATAGACAAAACAGAGACCTGGGGGGATGGAGCTGTACCTGTGTGGCTGCAGGGGCATGGCTGTTGCCTTAGGGGCGCTGGGGGGTGCAGGCGGAGGGCCCTGGTTCAGGTGGGTGGCCCTCCAGGGGCAGGCAGCCGCCGCCCTGCTCCCACAGGTGCATCCCTCCACCCCACAACCTGGGGTCGAGGCCGCTGCCATTGCGTGGGAGGGGACGTCGTACAGGTGTGCTGTGGCAGCCGCTGGCATGTTGTAATCAAACTTCAGTTGTTCTCACAGGAATATTTGGGTCTGAAATAACACACACATGGAAAAACAAATAGGCAGTAATTAAGTAAATGATGAAAGCGAAAACGCCCCTTGGCTGAAACTCGAGCCTTTTAAGTCAAAAACCAGTTGGAGGAAAGTGTACATGATAAGGGTAGAGGACTGGAAAAACATGTTTGTGTTGAAGTCTCAGGAAAACAAAAATGTGTATGTAATTGGTCATAAAAAAATAGGAGTGTGTGTTCGAAGAGGTTACAGTGATTCATTACAGGGACTGTTGTACGTCACTGCAGTTGGTATTCCACCCCGATCAAACCTCCCCAGCCCCATCGCCATCCCCAGTCCCCCCCCACCCACCCCCACCCCCCCCCCCCCCCCCCCCCCGCTGTTCCCAGTCACTACGGCAACACCGGAGGTAGGGCGGCAGTGCGGCTTGGCATAGTTGGCGCCAGAAAGAGAGCACACAAGGGCAGCTGGGCCGGAGATCTCTCTTACAGTAACACGTTCGTTGGGGCCAGTCTATCATGGTGGGCTGAGAGCAATTCCTAGCAAACAGGACACCGTTGTGACAAGCCAGTGTAATCTGACTAACCTAAATTCAAAAGTGTAGCGACATAGGCACTCAGCTGGTGCGATAGAGGTACTATAAGCATGGCAGACTTTATATAAGAGGCCAAGCGTTTGGCCAATGTGATGCTGATGGTCTAAAACACTCATTTCTAGCAAGACGTGAACACTTACTATAAAACACAGAGGTGTTGTTATAAAAGCGTAGAGGAGGCCGTTATTTATAGTTAGGGATGTCTGGTATAGTTACGGCAACTACTTAAAGTAAGAGTCAGTTGGCATATGCTCATGACAACTTTGCAAATATTCCATTGGCGGTCTGTCAAGCAATCGGGTTCACTTTTCCTCTCGAAAAGATTTTCTGAAGAAAGAAAAGACAAAACATCATGATGAACTAGGTTTAATTTTCCATGGGAAGCCATCACAGGACCAATGTTGCATTTACAGTATAATTTCTCTGACACTGGGGGATATGCAGTGAAGTATCTACATCAGCACCATGTTCAAACCGACTCGGTGAGGCAAGCACTGTGTACTGTCGTTATCCACCCTCCAAATCTGCA
This sequence comes from Thaleichthys pacificus, assembly GCA_023658055.1. NCBI lineage: Eukaryota > Metazoa > Chordata > Actinopteri > Osmeriformes > Osmeridae > Thaleichthys > Thaleichthys pacificus. Next base: position 3,005 of record JAMDYH010000171.1, on the reverse strand, counting down.
GTCAGTCAATGCAAAACTGCTCAGGTATTTACTTTTCGCTGGTAACGGCTTGAAAGAAAGCTGGGGCGCGTTACTCGTTGTTTAGCGTTGATGTCGGACTTTCGGGTATATGTCAGACGAGGAGGCAGGCCACCTCATGCACCTCGTCAGCGACAGGGCAGTAACTGGGGCTTGCTCGGCAGAGCTTCTCCACAATAACCTACTACATAGGCAGTGCAAGCTCATGCGGTGGTGTCGGAGTTGTAGTTTCACAGAGTCCTGTGAAAGACACCGATCGTTCCTATGAATCAGCATCTCAATTATGCGTATGGCCTAGACAATAGGCTACCAGATTGTACAACATGTCAGAACCATAAACATGTTCAAACACTACTCTAAAGATTGAAGGAAATACCGTGGGATTATGTCCAGTGTATGATGCCGGTGCGTGTTTTTTGATATACAGTTGGAGGTGTCAGGGGACTCACTTGGGACTGAACCTTAAGCAAAGAGTAGCGTCTCGACACCTGAACGTAAATGGATGGACTGCTAAGAACACCAGAGCATGCTCTGCTGGCATCACATTCAAGAATTTACATTCCGTTCACTTTGAGTTCATAATCACATGGACATGTCACATACGAGTATTTTAAAATGATATTCTGTTTGGACATTGAACATACGTTTTTTCTAGGATCTATTTGTAATGTACTCCTTACAGCGAAAGTTTTTATCTCTTACCAGACTGCGTGAAAAGCATCTAGACTATCACAGTCTCAAAATTGCACACTTGGTGAGAAAATGTGTAGGTATTCCTGTATGAGAAATGTACATTTTCCAATATATTACTTGTATTTTGTTCCCAAAAGCTATATTGAGTAGAAGGGAGTATAGTTTATAGTGTTTGACCATAGTAGAAATCTACACCTACCTTAGTACACCTGAAGAATGCATTTTTGACAAGAGATGCTGCTCAGAGTATGGATGGATATGGTTCCAGTTGATGCCCTGTATATGAAATGGAAAAGGGTTCAGTTAAAAGTTGCTGTCCAAATGACATGACCATAAATATTGCACCATAGACAAAACTTTATTACCTGTGAAGGACATAAGGTGCACATGCCTAGGACCTGAATAGTGTTTTCCATTCAATACCGTGGTCACAAAGTGCCTCCAATGATACATCTTGGCGGGCAAATTATTTATTGGGAGCACTGCCTCCAACTATGCCGTTGTGACCACAAACTGTGGAAAAAAAACGAATCTCTACATTATGATATGGGCGTTATTTGACAATAATTCATTATTTCATAGTTCGCGTATCAGCAATTGTTTTGAGCATTTGCCCAGGAAACAGATCGTGGAAACACTTGAGTTAACACAGACAGACGTCTGATGTTGCCCTGTCTCACCATGTTGGCATTGGTTGCTGCTATGTCTGGTTTGTCAGGCGAGGTAAGTGACCCTGCATAGGAAAAGCCCACGGGCAAGTCTGACACCATCACACAGCTGTGGCCTCCCACTCGATCATTCAGGAACTTACCTCTGAAACAACATCCAGAACATGCACATAGAGCGACAAAGCACTGAAATACCGGAGGGCTTCAAGGGACTGTGTTGTCCTCTGGTGTTAACACTGACCTCGCTACCGCCTAAGGCCAAAAAGGATACCTACCATCCTGATCCAGACACAAGTGCTGATGAGGTCCTGGCCCGGGGGTCACAGGGGGAGGGGCTGGAGCAGGAGGGGCATATGCGTACCTTCCATGGTAGACCAGCCTCCCTGGACAAACATCAGCTTGCACCTCACGCACCAAACAAACAAAACAGATTAGCAAATAAACGTTTCTCCCAAACTATCCACTAAAACGGAGTGACAAGAAAAGATGTGGTTTGTCTGTCAATAGGCGCATCTAACCTGTTTATTGTGGCTGTGTACTACAATACCCGATTGCAATTTGTCAGATTTCTCACTGAAACCAAATAATGCTGCTTCTTGTCACATTTTGACAGTAGTCGTTGTAGTAAGAAAGAGCATTTCACTGCAATTATTTCCTTTCAAAGCCAAAAATAATCTGGTCACAGAGCGCCAAATATAAGTTTGGAGGACATTTCGGCTCTGCACCACCTTCCATAAGACCTGGACAGAAACAGAAAATCTCTGCATACCTTGACATCACGAAAAAAACAGAGTACTAAGAACAGAAACAGATTGCGTGCAACAACACATCACACGCTAAACAGACGTTACATACTACAAGTACATAGTAATTTATCCAATATGGTGCATCAATACAACAGATTGTACAAATTTTCTCCCATTCAACAAGAAAGGACTCTTTCTGCTTAACCATTGTTAATGTGTCAGAGGGAGTCTTGGTCTGCAATTCCTCCACCAGAAGGCCTAGCTGATCAGCCTTGCTCGTTGTCTGGAGGTCACCACAAGACAAAGATCACATTAGTTACCTAAGAAGTACTCGTTCCGTGAACAAGCACCTGACAATAACAAGACTACATTCACGCAGAATGGCAACAAAATCAATTGGTGTTATTGGTGACTCACCTACAACATCCCTTGCACCACAGAGCCCATCCATGTCACTGGTTAGCTCCCATCTGAAGATGACCTTTAAGAAAAAGAAGGAGACACATTAATGAAACACCAACCAACCACCCGATTTATATCAAACCTATTCATGAAACTGCAGTCGCTTGCTTTCGATACGTGAATTTTTTAAAAGATATATTTTTGAGCCTTTTATCTCAGCTTTTGCGACTTATTAAAACATTTGAATGAAACTCTATTAACAGTTCCTACGAAGGTCTATGAGGCAGCCATGAGCTCACCCAGACAGTGAGTTCTATGCACGGGGTTCCCGTGTCGCCAGCCTGTGACAGACCACGGGCAGCAACTGTGCTACTTCTAGCAGGGTGTAGGATCCCTACTGGAAGATGTGCTGTGAGAGTGTGGTCGTAGTGTAGGAGCGAGTGACACTGAGGAGGAGAATCACGTTACAAGTGAGATC
>JAMDYH010000169.1:0-15000 GCA_023658055.1 Thaleichthys pacificus | reverse complement strand
CGAAGTTTTCCCAAACTTGCAATCTTCCGCGGACCTTTAGATCTTCAGTCTAACGCTCTCCCAACTGAGCTATTTCGGCACGGAGCCAACCGTCTTCAGTAGCATGTCGAAGCCTGGCCACAAACGCGGGGAAGGAAGGAAAAGACCTCGAAAAAGCTCTTAATGGCCCGTAAGGGGATCGAACCCGTGACCTTGGCGTTATTAGCACCACGCTCTGACCAACTGAGCTAACTGGGCCAACGACTCCATGTGAAGCAACGGAAACGTGGTGTCCTCGGCGCCACCTCGTGTCGGCGTGAAACAGACCGGTCGTATTTGGCCCACGCCACGAGGCGCTTTTGTCGCTGCAAATTCAAGTGGATGTCAAGAAAGCAACGAAACGGGAGCTAGCAGCATTCCGAGACTCCAAGGTGCACTGCCGAAATGGTACGGCGTTCGCTTATCATGCAAGAGGTAGCGGGATAGACGCCAGCATTGTCCAATACCGTCTTCTTCTTTTTCGTCTTTTGGCAGTTTCCCCTAAAGTACAGCTCCGCTGCACGTTCTGCAGTCTATCTCCCAACGCAGACAGCACCCCCTCGATGCAGCTGGTCGTCATCTTAATCGCGACACAAGCCACTCACTCCTCTCGTCCTTTTGGCGGCAAGCACAGGAACGTCTCCAAATCCTCAATCGGCAGGGGCGTTTTGCGGCTTGACATTTCATCCAATGATGGAGGGAAAACACGGCCTACTGGTGCACAGCGCTGCGCTCTCACCTCAGATATTTCAAAGGGACAAGTTTATGCAGTACGTCCCGTGTCGCGCCTTTCTCTGACCAGTCAGCGGTCAGCAGTGTTTTGGCGTGACCTTTGAGAAAATGCACCGTCAACCACTTCCTTGAGTAGACTCTTCTTTGGAGACACCAAAGCTTTGCCGAAACCCGGGATCGAACCAGGGACCTTTAGATCTTCAGTCTAACGCTCTCCCAACTGAGCTATTTCGGCACGGAGCCAACTGCCTTCAGGAGCAGGTTGAAGCCTGGCCACAAACGCGGGGAAGGAAGGAAAATACCTTGAAAAAGCTCTTAATGGCCCGTAAGGGGATCGAACCCGTGACCTTGGCGTTATTAGCACCACGCTCTGACCAACTGAGCTAACGGGCCAACGACTCCATGTGAAGCAACGGAAACGTGGTGTCCTCGGCACCACCTCGTGTCGGCGTGAAACGACCGGTCGTATTTGGCCCACGCCACGAGGCGCTTTTGTCGCTGCAAATTCAAGTGGATGTCAAGAAAGCAACGAAACGGGAGCTAGCAGCATTCCGAGACTCCAAGGTGCACTGCCGAAATGGTACGGCGTTCGCTTATCATGCAAGAGGTAGCGGGATAGACGCCAGCATTGTCCAATACCGTCTTCTTCTTTTTCGTCTTTTGGCAGTTTCCCCTAAAGTACAGCTCCGCTGCACGTTCTGCAGTCTATCTCCCAACGCAGACAGCACCCCCTCGATGCAGCTGGTCGTCATCTTAATCGCGACACAAGCCACTCACTCCTCTCGTCCTTTTGGCGGCAAGCACAGGAACGTCTCCAAATCCTCAATCGGCAGGGGCGTTTTGCGGCTTGACATTTCATCCAATGATGGAGGGAAAACACGGCCTACTGGTGCACAGCGCTGCGCTCTCACCTCAGATATTTCAAAGGGACAAGTTTATGCAGTACGTCCCGTGTCGCGCCTTTCTCTGACCAGTCAGCGGTCAGCAGTGTTTTGGCGTGACCTTTGAGAAAATGCACCGTCAACCACTTCCTTGAGTAGACTCTTCTTTGGAGACACCAAAGCTTTGCCGAAACCCGGGATCGAACCAGGGACCTTTAGATCTTCAGTCTAACGCTCTCCCAACTGAGCTATTTCGGCACGGAGCCAACTGCCTTCAGGAGCAGGTTGAAGCCTGGCCACAAACGCGGGGAAGGAAGGAAAATACCTTGAAAAAGCTCTTAATGGCCCGTAAGGGGATCGAACCCGTGACCTTGGCGTTATTAGCACCACGCTCTGACCAACTGAGCTAACGGGCCAACGACTCCATGTGAAGCAACGGAAACGTGGTGTCCTCGGCACCACCTCGTGTCGGCGTGAAACGACCGGTCGTATTTGGCCCACGCCACGAGGCGCTTTTGTCGCTGCAAATTCAAGTGGATGTCAAGAAAGCGACGAAACGGGAGCTAGCAGCATTCCGAGACTCCAAGGTGCACTGCCGAAATGGTACGGCGTTCGCTTATCATGCAAGAGGTAGCGGGATAGACGCCAGCATTGTCCAATACCGTCTTCTTCTTTTTCGTCTTTTGGCAGTTTCCCCTAAAGTACAGCTCCGCTGCACGTTCTGCAGTCTATCTCCCAACGCAGACAGCACCCCCTCGATGCAGCTGGTCGTCATCTTAATCGCGACACAAGCCACTCACTCCTCTCGTCCTTTTGGCGGCAAGCACAGGAACGTCTCCAAATCCTCAATCGGCAGGGGCGTTTTGCGGCTTGACATTTCATCCAATGATGGAGGGAAAACACGGCCTACTGGTGCACAGCGCTGCGCTCTCACCTCAGATATTTCAAAGGGACAAGTTTATGCAGTACGTCCCGTGTCGCGCCTTTCTCTGACCAGTCAGCGGTCAGCAGTGTTTTGGCGTGACCTTTGAGAAAATGCACCGTCAACCACTTCCTTGAGTAGACTCTTCTTTGGAGACACCAAAGCTTTGCCGAAACCCGGGATCGAACCAGGGACCTTTAGATCTTCAGTCTAACGCTCTCCCAACTGAGCTATTTCGGCACGGAGCCAACTGCCTTCAGGAGCAGGTTGAAGCCTGGCCACAAACGCGGGGAAGGAAGGAAAATACCTTGAAAAAGCTCTTAATGGCCCGTAAGGGGATCGAACCCGTGACCTTGGCGTTATTAGCACCACGCTCTGACCAACTGAGCTAACGGGCCAACGACTCCATGTGAAGCAACGGAAACGTGGTGTCCTCGGCACCACCTCGTGTCGGCGTGAAACGACCGGTCGTATTTGGCCCACGCCACGAGGCGCTTTTGTCGCTGCAAATTCAAGTGGATGTCAAGAAAGCGACGAAACGGGAGCTAGCAGCATTCCGAGACTCCAAGGTGCACTGCCGAAATGGTACGGCGTTCGCTTATCATGCAAGAGGTAGCGGGATAGACGCCAGCATTGTCCAATACCGTCTTCTTCTTTTTCGTCTTTTGGCAGTTTCCCCTAAAGTACAGCTCCGCTGCACGTTCTGCAGTCTATCTCCCAACGCAGACAGCACCCCCTCGATGCAGCTGGTCGTCATCTTCATCGCGACACAAGCCACTCACTCCTCTCGTCCTTTTGGCGGCAAGCACAGGAACGTCTCCAAATCCTCAATCGGCAGGGGCGTTTTGCGGCTTGACATTTCATCCAATGATGGAGGGAAAACACGGCCTACTGGTGCACAGCGCTGCGCTCTCACCTCAGATATTTCAAAGGGACAAGTTTATGCAGTACGTCCCGTGTCGCGCCTTTCTCTGACCAGTCAGCGGTCAGCAGTGTTTTGGCGTGACCTTTGAGAAAATGCACCGTCAACCACTTCCTTGAGTAGACTCTTCTTTGGAGACACCAAAGCTTTGCCGAAACCCGGGATCGAACCAGGGACCTTTAGATCTTCAGTCTAACGCTCTCCCAACTGAGCTATTTCGGCACGGAGCCAACTGCCTTCAGGAGCAGGTTGAAGCCTGGCCACAAACGCGGGGAAGGAAGGAAAATACCTTGAAAAAGCTCTTAATGGCCCGTAAGGGGATCGAACCCGTGACCTTGGCGTTATTAGCACCACGCTCTGACCAACTGAGCTAACGGGCCAACGACTCCATGTGAAGCAACGGAAACGTGGTGTCCTCGGCACCACCTCGTGTCGGCGTGAAACGACCGGTCGTATTTGGCCCACGCCACGAGGCGCTTTTGTCGCTGCAAATTCAAGTGGATGTCAAGAAAGCGACGAAACGGGAGCTAGCAGCATTCCGAGACTCCAAGGTGCACTGCCGAAATGGTACGGCGTTCGCTTATCATGCAAGAGGTAGCGGGATAGACGCCAGCATTGTCCAATACCGTCTTCTTCTTTTTCGTCTTTTGGCAGTTTCCCCTAAAGTACAGCTCCGCTGCACGTTCTGCAGTCTATCTCCCAACGCAGACAGCACCCCCTCGATGCAGCTGGTCGTCATCTTAATCGCGACACAAGCCACTCACTCCTCTCGTCCTTTTGGCGGCAAGCACAGGAACGTCTCCAAATCCTCAATCGGCAGGGGCGTTTTGCGGCTTGACATTTCATCCAATGATGGAGGGAAAACACGGCCTACTGGTGCACAGCGCTGCGCTCTCACCTCAGATATTTCAAAGGGACAAGTTTATGCAGTACGTCCCGTGTCGCGCCTTTCTCTGACCAGTCAGCGGTCAGCAGTGTTTTGGCGTGACCTTTGAGAAAATGCACCGTCAACCACTTCCTTGAGTAGACTCTTCTTTGGAGACACCAAAGCTTTGCCGAAACCCGGGATCGAACCAGGGACCTTTAGATCTTCAGTCTAACGCTCTCCCAACTGAGCTATTTCGGCACGGAGCCAACTGCCTTCAGGAGCAGGTTGAAGCCTGGCCACAAACGCGGGGAAGGAAGGAAAATACCTTGAAAAAGCTCTTAATGGCCCGTAAGGGGATCGAACCCGTGACCTTGGCGTTATTAGCACCACGCTCTGACCAACTGAGCTAACGGGCCAACGACTCCATGTGAAGCAACGGAAACGTGGTGTCCTCGGCACCACCTCGTGTCGGCGTGAAACGACCGGTCGTATTTGGCCCACGCCACGAGGCGCTTTTGTCGCTGCAAATTCAAGTGGATGTCAAGAAAGCGACGAAACGGGAGCTAGCAGCATTCCGAGACTCCAAGGTGCACTGCCGAAATGGTACGGCGTTCGCTTATCATGCAAGAGGTAGCGGGATAGACGCCAGCATTGTCCAATACCGTCTTCTTCTTTTTCGTCTTTTGGCAGTTTCCCCTAAAGTACAGCTCCGCTGCACGTTCTGCAGTCTATCTCCCAACGCAGACAGCACCCCCTCGATGCAGCTGGTCGTCATCTTAATCGCGACACAAGCCACTCACTCCTCTCGTCCTTTTGGCGGCAAGCACAGGAACGTCTCCAAATCCTCAATCGGCAGGGGCGTTTTGCGGCTTGACATTTCATCCAATGATGGAGGGAAAACACGGCCTACTGGTGCACAGCGCTGCGCTCTCACCTCAGATATTTCAAAGGGACAAGTTTATGCAGTACGTCCCGTGTCGCGCCTTTCTCTGACCAGTCAGCGGTCAGCAGTGTTTTGGCGTGACCTTTGAGAAAATGCACCGTCAACCACTTCCTTGAGTAGACTCTTCTTTGGAGACACCAAAGCTTTGCCGAAACCCGGGATCGAACCAGGGACCTTTAGATCTTCAGTCTAACGCTCTCCCAACTGAGCTATTTCGGCACGGAGCCAACTGCCTTCAGGAGCAGGTTGAAGCCTGGCCACAAACGCGGGGAAGGAAGGAAAATACCTTGAAAAAGCTCTTAATGGCCCGTAAGGGGATCGAACCCGTGACCTTGGCGTTATTAGCACCACGCTCTGACCAACTGAGCTAACGGGCCAACGACTCCATGTGAAGCAACGGAAACGTGGTGTCCTCGGCACCACCTCGTGTCGGCGTGAAACGACCGGTCGTATTTGGCCCACGCCACGAGGCGCTTTTGTCGCTGCAAATTCAAGTGGATGTCAAGAAAGCGACGAAACGGGAGCTAGCAGCATTCCGAGACTCCAAGGTGCACTGCCGAAATGGTACGGCGTTCGCTTATCATGCAAGAGGTAGCGGGATAGACGCCAGCATTGTCCAATACCGTCTTCTTCTTTTTCGTCTTTTGGCAGTTTCCCCTAAAGTACAGCTCCGCTGCACGTTCTGCAGTCTATCTCCCAACGCAGACAGCACCCCCTCGATGCAGCTGGTCGTCATCTTAATCGCGACACAAGCCACTCACTCCTCTCGTCCTTTTGGCGGCAAGCACAGGAACGTCTCCAAATCCTCAATCGGCAGGGGCGTTTTGCGGCTTGACATTTCATCCAATGATGGAGGGAAAACACGGCCTACTGGTGCACAGCGCTGCGCTCTCACCTCAGATATTTCAAAGGGACAAGTTTATGCAGTACGTCCCGTGTCAGCGCCTTTCTCTGACCAGTCAGCGGTCAGCAGTGTTTTGGCGTGACCTTTGAGAAAATGCACCGTCAACCACTTCCTTGAGTAGACTCTTCTTTGGAGACACCAAAGCTTTGCCGAAACCCGGGATCGAACCAGGGACCTTTAGATCTTCAGTCTAACGCTCTCCCAACTGAGCTATTTCGGCACGGAGCCAACTGCCTTCAGGAGCAGGTTGAAGCCTGGCCACAAACGCGGGGAAGGAAGGAAAATACCTTGAAAAAGCTCTTAATGGCCCGTAAGGGGATCGAACCCGTGACCTTGGCGTTATTAGCACCACGCTCTGACCAACTGAGCTAACGGGCCAACGACTCCATGTGAAGCAACGGAAACGTGGTGTCCTCGGCACCACCTCGTGTCGGCGTGAAACGACCGGTCGTATTTGGCCCACGCCACGAGGCGCTTTTGTCGCTGCAAATTCAAGTGGATGTCAAGAAAGCGACGAAACGGGAGCTAGCAGCATTCCGAGACTCCAAGGTGCACTGCCGAAATGGTACGGCGTTCGCTTATCATGCAAGAGGTAGCGGGATAGACGCCAGCATTGTCCAATACCGTCTTCTTCTTTTTCGTCTTTTGGCAGTTTCCCCTAAAGTACAGCTCCGCTGCACGTTCTGCAGTCTATCTCCCAACGCAGACAGCACCCCCTCGATGCAGCTGGTCGTCATCTTCATCGCGACACAAGCCACTCACTCCTCTCGTCCTTTTGGCGGCAAGCACAGGAACGTCTCCAAATCCTCAATCGGCAGGGGCGTTTTGCGGCTTGACATTTCATCCAATGATGGAGGGAAAACACGGCCTACTGGTGCACAGCGCTGCGCTCTCACCTCAGATATTTCAAAGGGACAAGTTTATGCAGTACGTCCCGTGTCGCGCCTTTCTCTGACCAGTCAGCGGTCAGCAGTGTTTTGGCGTGACCTTTGAGAAAATGCACCGTCAACCACTTCCTTGAGTAGACTCTTCTTTGGAGACACCAAAGCTTTGCCGAAACCCGGGATCGAACCAGGGACCTTTAGATCTTCAGTCTAACGCTCTCCCAACTGAGCTATTTCGGCACGGAGCCAACTGCCTTCAGGAGCAGGTTGAAGCCTGGCCACAAACGCGGGGAAGGAAGGAAAATACCTTGAAAAAGCTCTTAATGGCCCGTAAGGGGATCGAACCCGTGACCTTGGCGTTATTAGCACCACGCTCTGACCAACTGAGCTAACGGGCCAACGACTCCATGTGAAGCAACGGAAACGTGGTGTCCTCGGCACCACCTCGTGTCGGCGTGAAACGACCGGTCGTATTTGGCCCACGCCACGAGGCGCTTTTGTCGCTGCAAATTCAAGTGGATGTCAAGAAAGCGACGAAACGGGAGCTAGCAGCATTCCGAGACTCCAAGGTGCACTGCCGAAATGGTACGGCGTTCGCTTATCATGCAAGAGGTAGCGGGATAGACGCCAGCATTGTCCAATACCGTCTTCTTCTTTTTCGTCTTTTGGCAGTTTCCCCTAAAGTACAGCTCCGCTGCACGTTCTGCAGTCTATCTCCCAACGCAGACAGCACCCCCTCGATGCAGCTGGTCGTCATCTTCATCGCGACACAAGCCACTCACTCCTCTCGTCCTTTTGGCGGCAAGCACAGGAACGTCTCCAAATCCTCAATCGGCAGGGGCGTTTTGCGGCTTGACATTTCATCCAATGATGGAGGGAAAACACGGCCTACTGGTGCACAGCGCTGCGCTCTCACCTCAGATATTTCAAAGGGACAAGTTTATGCAGTACGTCCCGTGTCGCGCCTTTCTCTGACCAGTCAGCGGTCAGCAGTGTTTTGGCGTGACCTTTGAGAAAATGCACCGTCAACCACTTCCTTGAGTAGACTCTTCTTTGGAGACACCAAAGCTTTGCCGAAACCCGGGATCGAACCAGGGACCTTTAGATCTTCAGTCTAACGCTCTCCCAACTGAGCTATTTCGGCACGGAGCCAACTGCCTTCAGGAGCAGGTTGAAGCCTGGCCACAAACGCGGGGAAGGAAGGAAAATACCTTGAAAAAGCTCTTAATGGCCCGTAAGGGGATCGAACCCGTGACCTTGGCGTTATTAGCACCACGCTCTGACCAACTGAGCTAACGGGCCAACGACTCCATGTGAAGCAACGGAAACGTGGTGTCCTCGGCACCACCTCGTGTCGGCGTGAAACGACCGGTCGTATTTGGCCCACGCCACGAGGCGCTTTTGTCGCTGCAAATTCAAGTGGATGTCAAGAAAGCGACGAAACGGGAGCTAGCAGCATTCCGAGACTCCAAGGTGCACTGCCGAAATGGTACGGCGTTCGCTTATCATGCAAGAGGTAGCGGGATAGACGCCAGCATTGTCCAATACCGTCTTCTTCTTTTTCGTCTTTTGGCAGTTTCCCCTAAAGTACAGCTCCGCTGCACGTTCTGCAGTCTATCTCCCAACGCAGACAGCACCCCCTCGATGCAGCTGGTCGTCATCTTAATCGCGACACAAGCCACTCACTCCTCTCGTCCTTTTGGCGGCAAGCACAGGAACGTCTCCAAATCCTCAATCGGCAGGGGCGTTTTGCGGCTTGACATTTCATCCAATGATGGAGGGAAAACACGGCCTACTGGTGCACAGCGCTGCGCTCTCACCTCAGATATTTCAAAGGGACAAGTTTATGCAGTACGTCCCGTGTCGCGCCTTTCTCTGACCAGTCAGCGGTCAGCAGTGTTTTGGCGTGACCTTTGAGAAAATGCACCGTCAACCACTTCCTTGAGTAGACTCTTCTTTGGAGACACCAAAGCTTTGCCGAAACCCGGGATCGAACCAGGGACCTTTAGATCTTCAGTCTAACGCTCTCCCAACTGAGCTATTTCGGCACGGAGCCAACTGCCTTCAGGAGCAGGTTGAAGCCTGGCCACAAACGCGGGGAAGGAAGGAAAATACCTTGAAAAAGCTCTTAATGGCCCGTAAGGGGATCGAACCCGTGACCTTGGCGTTATTAGCACCACGCTCTGACCAACTGAGCTAACGGGCCAACGACTCCATGTGAAGCAACGGAAACGTGGTGTCCTCCGCACCACCTCGTGTCAGCGTGAAACGACCGGTCGTATTTGGCCCACGCCACGAGGCGCTTTTGTTGCTGCAAATTCAAGTGGATGTCAAGAAAGCACCGAAACGGGAGCTAGCAGCATTCCGAGACTCCAAGGTGCACTGCCGAAATGGTACGGCGTTCGCTTATCATGCAAGAGGTAGCGGGATAGACGCCAGCATTGTCCAATACCGTCTTCTTCTTTTTCGTCTTTTGGCAGTTTCCCCTAAAGTACAGCTCCGCTGCACGTTCTGCAGTCTATCTCCCAACGCAGACAGCACCCCCTCGATGCAGCTGGTCGTCATCTTAATCGCGACACAAGCCACTCACTCCTCTCGTCCTTTTGGCGGCAAGCACAGGAACGTCTCCAAATCCTCAATCGGCAGGGGCGTTTTGCGGCTTGACATTTCATCCAATGATGGAGGGAAAACACGGCCTACTGGTGCACAGCGCTGCGCTCTCACCTCAGATATTTCAAAGGGACAAGTTTATGCAGTACGTCCCGTGTCGCGCCTTTCTCTGACCAGTCAGCGGTCAGCAGTGTTTTGGCGTGACCTTTGAGAAAATGCACCGTCAACCACTTCCTTGAGTAGACTCTTCTTTGGAGACACCAAAGCTTTGCCGAAACCCGGGATCGAACCAGGGACCTTTAGATCTTCAGTCTAACGCTCTCCCAACTGAGCTATTTCGGCACGGAGCCAACTGCCTTCAGGAGCAGGTTGAAGCCTGGCCACAAACGCGGGGAAGGAAGGAAAATACCTTGAAAAAGCTCTTAATGGCCCGTAAGGGGATCGAACCCGTGACCTTGGCGTTATTAGCACCACGCTCTGACCAACTGAGCTAACGGGCCAACGACTCCATGTGAAGCAACGGAAACGTGGTGTCCTCCGCACCACCTCGTGTCAGCGTGAAACGACCGGTCGTATTTGGCCCACGCCACGAGGCGCTTTTGTCGCTGCAAATTCAAGTGGATGTCAAGAAAGCGACGAAACGGGAGCTAGCAGCATTCCGAGACTCCAAGGTGCACTGCCGAAATGGTACGGCGTTCGCTTATCATGCAAGAGGTAGCGGGATAGACGCCAGCATTGTCCAATACCGTCTTCTTCTTTTTCGTCTTTTGGCAGTTTCCCCTAAAGTACAGCTCCGCTGCACGTTCTGCAGTCTATCTCCCAACGCAGACAGCACCCCCTCGATGCAGCTGGTCGTCATCTTAATCGCGACACAAGCCACTCACTCCTCTCGTCCTTTTGGCGGCAAGCACAGGAACGTCTCCAAATCCTCAATCGGCAGGGGCGTTTTGCGGCTTGACATTTCATCCAATGATGGAGGGAAAACACGGCCTACTGGTGCACAGCGCTGCGCTCTCACCTCAGATATTTCAAAGGGACAAGTTTATGCAGTACGTCCCGTGTCGCGCCTTTCTCTGACCAGTCAGCGGTCAGCAGTGTTTTGGCGTGACCTTTGAGAAAATGCACCGTCAACCACTTCCTTGAGTAGACTCTTCTTTGGAGACACCAAAGCTTTGCCGAAACCCGGGATCGAACCAGGGACCTTTAGATCTTCAGTCTAACGCTCTCCCAACTGAGCTATTTCGGCACGGAGCCAACTGCCTTCAGGAGCAGGTTGAAGCCTGGCCACAAACGCGGGGAAGGAAGGAAAATACCTTGAAAAAGCTCTTAATGGCCCGTAAGGGGATCGAACCCGTGACCTTGGCGTTATTAGCACCACGCTCTGACCAACTGAGCTAACGGGCCAACGACTCCATGTGAAGCAACGGAAACGTGGTGTCCTCCGCACCACCTCGTGTCAGCGTGAAACGACCGGTCGTATTTGGCCCACGCCACGAGGCGCTTTTGTTGCTGCAAATTCAAGTGGATGTCAAGAAAGCAACGAAACGGGAGCTAGCAGCATTCCGAGACTCCAAGGTGCACTGCCGAAATGGTACGGCGTTCGCTTATCATGCAAGAGGTAGCGGGATAGACGCCAGCATTGTCCAATACCGTCTTCTTCTTTTTCGTCTTTTGGCAGTTTCCCCTAAAGTACAGCTCCGCTGCACGTTCTGCAGTCTATCTCCCAACGCAGACAGCACCCCCTCGATGCAGCTGGTCGTCATCTTCATCGCGACACAAGCCACTCACTCCTCTCGTCCTTTTGGCGGCAAGCACAGGAACGTCTCCAAATCCTCAATCGGCAGGGGCGTTTTGCGGCTTGACATTTCATCCAATGATGGAGGGAAAACACGGCCTACTGGTGCACAGCGCTGCGCTCTCACCTCAGATATTTCAAAGGGACAAGTTTATGCAGTACGTCCCGTGTCGCGCCTTTCTCTGACCAGTCAGCGGTCAGCAGTGTTTTGGCGTGACCTTTGAGAAAATGCACCGTCAACCACTTCCTTGAGTAGACTCTTCTTTGGAGACACCAAAGCTTTGCCGAAACCCGGGATCGAACCAGGGACCTTTAGATCTTCAGTCTAACGCTCTCCCAACTGAGCTATTTCGGCACGGAGCCAACTGCCTTCAGGAGCAGGTTGAAGCCTGGCCACAAACGCGGGGAAGGAAGGAAAATACCTTGAAAAAGCTCTTAATGGCCCGTAAGGGGATCGAACCCGTGACCTTGGCGTTATTAGCACCACGCTCTGACCAACTGAGCTAACGGGCCAACGACTCCATGTGAAGCAACGGAAACGTGGTGTCCTCGGCACCACCTCGTGTCGGCGTGAAACGACCGGTCGTATTTGGCCCACGCCACGAGGCGCTTTTGTCGCTGCAAATTCAAGTGGATGTCAAGAAAGCGACGAAACGGGAGCTAGCAGCATTCCGAGACTCCAAGGTGCACTGCCGAAATGGTACGGCGTTCGCTTATCATGCAAGAGGTAGCGGGATAGACGCCAGCATTGTCCAATACCGTCTTCTTCTTTTTCGTCTTTTGGCAGTTTCCCCTAAAGTACAGCTCCGCTGCACGTTCTGCAGTCTATCTCCCAACGCAGACAGCACCCCCTCGATGCAGCTGGTCGTCATCTTCATCGCGACACAAGCCACTCACTCCTCTCGTCCTTTTGGCGGCAAGCACAGGAACGTCTCCAAATCCTCAATCGGCAGGGGCGTTTTGCGGCTTGACATTTCATCCAATGATGGAGGGAAAACACGGCCTACTGGTGCACAGCGCTGCGCTCTCACCTCAGATATTTCAAAGGGACAAGTTTATGCAGTACGTCCCGTGTCGCGCCTTTCTCTGACCAGTCAGCGGTCAGCAGTGTTTTGGCGTGACCTTTGAGAAAATGCACCGTCAACCACTTTCCTTGAGTAGACTCTTCTTTGGAGACACCAAAGCTTTGCCGAAACCCGGGATCGAACCAGGGACCTTTAGATCTTCAGTCTAACGCTCTCCCAACTGAGCTATTTCGGCACGGAGCCAACTGCCTTCAGTAGCATGTCGAAGCCTGGCCACAAACGCGGGGAAGGAAGGAAAAGACCTCGAAAAAGCTCTTAATGGCCCGTAAGGGGATCGAACCCGTGACCTTGGCGTTATTAGCACCACGCTCTGACCAACTGAGCTAACGGGCCAACGACTCCATGTGAAGCAACGGAAACGTGGTGTCCTCGGCACCACCTCGTGTCGGCGTGAAACGACCGGTCGTATTTGGCCCACGCCACGAGGCGCTTTTGTCGCTGCAAATTCAAGTGGATGTCAAGAAAGCAACGAAACGGGAGCTAGCAGCATTCCGAGACTCCAAGGTGCACTGCCGAAATGGTACGGCGTTCGCTTATCATGCAAGAGGTAGCGGGATAGACGCCAGCATTGTCCAATACCGTCTTCTTCTTTTTCGTCTTTTGGCAGTTTCCCCTAAAGTACAGCTCCGCTGCACGTTCTGCAGTCTATCTCCCAACGCAGACAGCACCCCCTCGATGCAGCTGGTCGTCATCTTCATCGCGACACAAGCCACTCACTCCTCTCGTCCTTTTGGCGGCAAGCACAGGAACGTCTCCAAATCCTCAATCGGCAGGGGCGTTTTGCGGCTTGACATTTCATCCAATGATGGAGGGAAAACACGGCCTACTGGTGCACAGCGCTGCGCTCTCACCTCAGATATTTCAAAGGGACAAGTAACAATGATGCCATCCATCATAATATATGCTCTCCTGGCAAGGAGGGGAGTCTCTGCATTGTGGAGGATGATGAGTGGAAATGAGCTGGGTGGTTCCTATGAAAATGACAAGTGTGTAAGGGAGAGTTTAGGATGTACATTTACAAAACAAAGAAATGTCCATTTGCAATGTTAAAACAACACATACCTTGTTTAAACAATAGAGAAAATCTGAGTTCTCCTTGAAAAGTGCAGGCAGGATGAGGATTGCCGCACTCTTTTGAAAGTCTGAAATTTCAACAGAAACAAACAATATTTAAATAGATACATAGTTTTATGGAGATGATTGAAGGGTGCAAGGGAAAAGAAGAGTTGTGAGCTAATGACATACTATCACTGTTAGCATCATCTCCGAGCAGGCTTGACAGCAGCTCCCAAGTTCCAGCATAATCTGAAAGAAAAAATTTCCGCCCAAAGGACAATACATAAAGTTCAACAACAACAAGTTAATGATAATATAAATGTTCTCAAGCCAGAAAGTCTCTCGTCCAATCAGAAATAAGTAAACATAATTCGACCAGACCTAACTGCTGTATAATTCAGTATCTCATTCACAAAAATATTGCAAACCTCTTGTGTGGCATAACTCCCAGAAAGCATCTTGACTGTTTTGCAATCTGCACCTCTTTGCTCTCTGAAATTTGCCATAAGAAGTGTAAAATTAAGAATTAAGACTGGCAAACAATGACAACTGTGACTAGCAAGCAGATAGATATACAGACATAGGCACACAGTTGGGCTAAGGACAAACAAGATTATAACAAATGGCACTTGATGTCCAGGTGGTTCCTCCAGAGGCACATGGTCCACAATTTTTCTAGCACCAAACTTCCTTTTAATTTCTTGGACTGTCGTCAAGTTGACCAACGGTGACCTTTCCTTTTTAAATTTGTTTCTTAGACACTCCAGTAGGGTCACCTGTGGGTATATACATAAATTATGAGCCTCAGGGCCGGTCCTTCCTATAGGCGACATAGGCAGCCGCCTAGGGTGGCATGAAGAGGGGGGCGGCATGTTCCCAAGTGCATCCATCAATTAACGAAATCTGGTGATGAGACATCCCAGAACATCCGAATATTTTTTATGGTTTGGGTACCTGAAAGATCATTCATTGTAATTAGAACTTTCCTACTCAAATGGTTTTCTTTTTAGTCTTTACACTGTAATTCACTTACTTTAAGGTTGTATCAGCGACGCTGCAGGATATTGCTTTTTTATGTTTTTTACAGCGCATGTAGGTAATGGGGAGCTAGCAGATCATGAGGAGATATTAGCTTAACATTATAAAAAGTGTTTACAAAATGCTCAGAATCGCTGATACAACCTTTAAAGTAACCAACACAACAATCTCAATGTACTGTATGTTCCTGACCATAAACTAGAAAAAAAATCAAGGGTGTAACAATACCATGTGTGCTTTGTTATGTTGTCAAACAACACTTCACGGAGAAATGCTCTGAAAGTTTCAATCATTTGGATAGTTTTTGAAGATATTACTCAAAATCAAATACTTCGGACAGGG